>JAWZSL010000010.1:1527500-1772500 GCA_034769285.1 Lutjanus argentimaculatus | reverse complement strand
TATGCAACAGTATGCGTTTTTTAGCTAGCCGAAAAAAATTGTTATTTATAAGTATCGCGTTTTTTTGAATAGCAAAATTCTTTTGATAACTTTTGATCAGGCACGTCTGGAGATTGTGTGTGCAAAGTTTCGTGCAGATGGAGCATAAACCCTCGGAGGAGTTCGAAAAAGTAGGTTTTTAAAGTGTAGCGACTTACAAAGAGAACTATGCTGTGGGAGTGGGCGTGGCCTATGTCCAAAAATGCGGATCTATTCAGGGAATACGTGGATATAAAGTTTATGAAGATGTGATTAAAAATGTGGAAGTTACTGGCCAAAATTCGTTTGCGTCTGTTACAGCGCCACCTAGTGGAGTAGACGCACAATTTTTTGTATGGGTGGTCTGTGTCCTATTCTATATATATCCTGTAAATTTCACAGCCTTCAGCGTAATACTTGAGCTGAAAGAAATGTTTGTTGTGTATCTCGTAATAAGCCATGCCCACTTTGACCAGTCGGGATGACCTTCAAGATATGGACTCATGAGTGAACCAGCATCATGCCCACCTAATTTGGTAAAAATCGGTGTTGCCGTTTAAGAGATATAATGTTGGCATATTTGCAGCGCCCCCTAGTGGCCAAAGTTAACCAAATTTGGCTCACACCCCCACAGTGACATGTCAACCAAAGATCTCGGATTTGGTGTCGTTAGCATTTATTTTGACCGAGATATGCAACTGTTCGCTTTTTTATAGCTAGCTAGAAAAATTTGTTTGTTAATAATTTGCGTATATTTTGACCAAACAAAATTCTTTTGATAACTTTAGATCAGGTCCAGCTGACGAATGGACATGCCAAATTTCACAGTGATTGGACCAAACCCCAAGGAAGAGTTCGAAAAAGTAGGTTTTCGAGTTTTAGCAATTTCCTGAAAAAAAAATTATAGGCGGAAATGGGCGTGGCCTAGCCCAGGTGATTCAGAGCAATTCAGGGAATCTGGGGATATGAGGCTTTTGAATGTGCGATAAAGGGTTTGGGAGTTATAGGCCAAAACGTGTTTGCCTTGGTTGTAGCGCCACCTGCTGGCAGACATATGTGATTTTTTGCGCCTGAGGTACGTGCAGGGGTCTGGACTAACCCTCCAAATTGCACCGCCCTCCCTTGCACGGTTTAGCCTGCAGGAAGACTTTTACCGGGGGAAGAATAAAAAAAAGAAAAAAAAAAAAAAGAATAAAAATCTGAACAAAAACAATAGGGTTCCCAGCACCGCTGGTCCTGGGAAACGCGTATGCTTGTGCATACGCGTCCCCCAGGCCCCGCGGGCTTGGCCCCCTAAAAATCAGAACAAAAACAATAGGGTTCCCAGCACCGCTGGTGCTGGGAAACGCGGCTGCTTTGCAGTCGCGTTTCCCAGCCCCCGCGGGCTTGGCCCCCAATAACTAGAACTGCAAGCAGTTATGAACGGGGGCCAAGCCTCCCGCGCGACTCGGCCCCCGGGCGCAGCGGAGCCCACGCAACGCAAATGGCTCCGTTTTGTCACCGGGAGTCACGTTGCCGAGGTTTGCCGTTAAACCTTGGGTAAAACAAGGCTGCCCTGTCTCTCCCTTCCTCTTACTGTAGTGGGAAGAGTACTGATAGTGTCAAATGTTGAATATGTTTGTTGTAACAAGTCACGCCCACTTTGACCAAACATAACAAAACTTTACGACCGGGCTCGGGAGCGACTCCAGATCACACTCCCCGAATTTCGTGCAGATTCGAGCAACTTTTGTGTCGCTTGATATTACCGTGTTTATAGCGCCCCCTGTTGCCAAATTTGCACCAAATTTGGTACAGAGCCTCTGGTTTACCTTGGAAACAAGTGACTTGAGTTTCATGTTGATAGCTTGTATTTTGACAAAAATATGCAACAGTATGTGTTTTTTAGCTAGCAGAAAAAATAGCTTTTTTATAAGTACCTGGTTTTTTGGAGTAACAAAATTCTTTTGATAACTTTTGATCAGGCAAGTCTGGAGATTGTGTGTGCAAAGTTTCGTGGAGATGGAGCGTAAACCCTAAGAGGAGTTCGAAAAAAGTAGGTTTTTGACGTGTAGGGACTTACAAAGAGAAATATGCTGTGGAAGTGGGCGTGGCCTATGTCAGAAGATGCGGATCTATTTCTGGAACACGGGGATATAAAGTTTATGAAGATGTGATTAAAAATGTGGAAGTTACAGGCCAAAATGCGTTTGCGTCCGTTACAGCGCCACCTAGTGGAGCATACGCACAATTTTTGGTATGGGGTGTCTGTGTCCTATTCCATATATACCCTGTAAATTTCACAGCCGTCAGCATAACACTTGAGCTGAAATAAATGTTTGTTGTTTATCTCGTAATAAGCCACGCCCACTTTGACCAATCGTGATTACCTTCAAGATATGGCCTCAGGAGTGACCCAGCATCATCCCCACCAAATTTGGTAAAAATCGGTTTTGCCGTTTAAGAGATATAACGTTGCCATATTTGCAGCGCCCCCTAGTGGCGAAAATGAGCCAAAGTTGGCTCACACCCCCAGAGTCACATGGTAACCAAGGATCTCACATTTGGTGTCATTAGCATTTATTTTGACCGAGTTATGCAACTCTTCGCATTTTAATAGCTAGCTTGAAAATTTTATTCGTTAATAATTTGCGCATATTTTGACAGAACAAAATTCTTTTGATAACTTTAGATGAGGTCCAGCAGATGAACGTACGTGCCAAATTTCACACTGATGGGACCAAACCCCATGGAGGAGTTTGAAAAAGTAGGTTTTTGAGTTTTTGCGATTTCCTGAAAAAAAAGTCTAGGCGGGAATGGGCGTGGCCTAGCCCAAGAGATTCAGGCCTATTCAGGGAATCTGGGGATATGAGGTTTTTGAATGTGCAACATACGGTGTGGGTGTTATAGGCCAAAAGGTGTTTTCCTTGGTTGTAGCGCCACCTGCTGGCGGACATATGTCAATTTTTGCGCCTGAGGTACGTGCAGGGGTCTGGACCAACCCTCCAAATTGCACCGCCCTCCCTTGCACGGTTTAGCCTGCAGCACCACTTTTACCCGTGGAAGAATAAAAATAATAACGATAATAAAAATCTGAACAAAAACAATAGGGTTCCCAGCACCGCTGGTCCTGGGAAACGCGTATGCTTGTGCATACGCGTCCCCCAGGCCCCGCGGGCTTGGCCCCCTAATAACTAGAACTGCAAGCAGTTATGAAAGGGGGCCAAGCCTCCAGCGCGACTCGGCCCCCAGGCGTCGCGGAGCCCACGCAATGCAAACGGCTCTGTTTCGTCACCGGAAGGCACGTCGCCGAGGTTTGCCGTTAAATGTGAGGTCAAACAAGGCTGCCCTGTCTCTCCCTTCCTCTTACTGTAATGGGAAGAGCACTGCAAGTGTCAAAGGCAGAATATGTTTGTTGTGACAAGTCACGCCCACTTTGATCAAACATGACTAAACTTTACGGCCGGGCTCGGGAGGGACTCCAGATCACGCTCCCCGAATTTCGTGCGGATCCGAGCTACTTTTGTGTCGCTTGATATTACCGTGTTTATAGCGCCCCCTGTTGCCCAATTTGCACCAAATTTGGTACAGAACCTCTGGGTGACCACTGAAAGAAGTGACTCAAGTTTCATGTTGATACCTTTTACTTTGACAAAAATATGCAACAATATGTGTTTTTTAGCTAGCAGAAAAAAATTGTTTACTTATAAGTACCGCATTTTTTGGAGTAGCAAAATTCTTTTGATAACTTTTGATCAGGGCCATCTGGAGACTGTATGTGCAAAGTTTCGTGCAGCTGGAGCGTAAACGCTAGGAGGAGTTCAAAAAAGTAGGTTTTTGACGTGTAGCGAATTAGAAAGACAAATATGTTGTGGAAGTGGGCGTGGCCTATGTCATAAGATGCGGCTCTATGCAGGGAAGACGTGGATATAAAGTTTATGAAGATGTGATTTATAATGTGGAAGTTACACGCCAAAACGCGTTTGCATCTGTTATAGCGCCACCTAGTGGAGTAGATGCACAATTTTCGGTATGGGCAGTCTGTGTCCTATTCTATATATACCCTGTCAATTTCAGACCTCTCAGCATAATACTTGTGCTGAAATAAACGTTTGTTGTTTATCGCGTCATAAGCCACGCCCACTTTGACCAGTCGCGATTAACTTCAAGATGTGGCCTCAGGAGTCATCCAGCATGGTAGCCAGCCAATTTCGTGAAAATCGGTGTTGTCGTTTAAGAGATATAAATGTACCGTATCTGCAGCGCCCCCTAGTGGCTAACATCAGCCAAATTTGGGTCTTAGCCTCACAGTGGCATGCCAACCAAGGATCTGAGGTTTGGTGTCGTTAGCATTTATTTTGACCGAGATATGCAACAGTTCGCGTTTTCATAGCTAGCTTGAAAAATTCATTCGTTAATAATTTGTGCATCTTTTTACCGAGCAAAATTCTTTTGATAACTTTAGATCAGTTACAACTGTAGACTCTACACGTCAAGTTTGACGCTGATCGGACAAAACCCCAAGGAGGAGTTCGAAAAAGTAGGTTTTCGAGTTTTCACGATGTAGCGAAAAAAAATTCTAGGCGGAAATGGGCGTGGCCTAGCCCACGTGATGCATCCCTATTCAGGGAATCTGAGGATATGAGGTTTTTGCATGTGTGACATACGGTGTGGGAATTATAGGCCAAAAGGTGTTTTCCTTGGTTATAGCGCCACCTAGTGGCGGACATATGTGAATTTTTGCGTCTGAGGTACGTGCAGGGGTCTGGACCATCCCTCCAAATTGCACCACCCTCCCTTGTACGGTTTAGGCTGCAGCCGGACTTTTATCAACGGAAGAATAATAAAAAAAAAAGAAGATGAATAAAAATCAGAACAAAAACAATAGGGCCCGCTGGTGCTGGGAAACGCGTATGCTTGCATACGCGGTTCCCAGCCCCCGCGGGCTTGGCCCCCTAATAATAATAATAATAACAGCGCTTGATTATTTATTTTTATTTATTAATTTTATCTGTAAGGGATCATGCAGCTGTACCACAGTTGGCTTAATTTTCACCTGCAGCAGGTCACAATTCAAACACACACACACACACACACACACACACACAGTAACAGAGCAGCACTAAACACACACACGTGATGTCACACAGAGTGTGTAAAGAGAAGGTCCCAGTCAGGTGACAAACGTCTCATCGTGATGTTTTACAGTGAAACTGAACACAACAACAGAGAAACGTCAGTGAATTTAACTGAACTCATCCAGGAGGAGACGCGTGTGTGTGTGTGTGTGTGTGTGTGTGTGTGTGTGTGTGTGTGTGTGTGTGTGTGTGTGTGTGTGTGTGTATAGTTTTTGTCTTTTTCTGGCTCAAATTCAAACTCCTCCTCATCTGTTTCTACTCAGAACCTCCTCTTCTCTCTTTACAGGGTTAGATGTGATTATTTTTATTCACTGGGCCCACAGGCCACCAGCTCCTAAATCTGGTGGTCAAAGTACATTTTCATACTTTGTAAACTCGTCAGTTAAAGCCTCTGTAAACCCAAATCCATATAAATAATAAGCATATAAAAAGTGCTTATTATTTATAAAAAGTATTAGAAATCAGATTTAATCCAAATTTGAAATATTGTCATCTAACTTATTGCACACGTTCCTGTGCTGGGTTTGAATTGGACGTGTTTGTCGATGATTTATTACGCAGTTGATTCCACAAACCAATCATAAAAAACCCTGTCAGTTACCGTGTGGATGCAACAAAACTTCTGTTCTGCTGCAGCTGCTGTTGCTCTCTGAGTCTGAACAACTCAGCGACGTTAGATCACTTCTCTAACACCAACAGTGATTTTAACTTGCTGAAATCGATATCGAATTAAGTGTAAACTATATTTAGAAGATTTTTCCAGCTTTACTAGTCTTTACCGACAGTGACAGCGTGCTCTCTTCACAGCCACCAAGCTGATTTTCCCTCGCAGCACACTGTGGAGCTGCTGGTCGATCACTGCCTTGATCTGCAGCAAGTAATGTTAGCTCAGACCCAAACAAACGTATTAAAACACTGAAGTCACACTGAAGTCAAACAATAACACAAACTAACGAAGTAACTCCTACAACTCCGTTTGTCCTGCGAGGTAAAAACACAGTTTCTGTCCATGGAGTTTGGTGGTGAAGAGAGCAGAGACAGTGGCTGCAGTTCCCCGTTCGAAACCGCCGTCTGATGACAAAGTAAAGAAGCGAACATGTTCTAAATATAACATACACTTAAACTAGTATTGATTTTTTTTCTAGGTGGACTTTTGTTGATGTGCTAAAATATGTTTTTGCTGCTGCCTGCGTTCACAGCAGGCGTGAGCTGACACACCCACACAGTCTGAGAAATGATCTAAACAGCAAAATGAGCTGTTTTTGAACCAGGTTTTCTAACAGTTATGGACTTTTATTTTCACTCAGATCTTTGTGAATGCTTCATGACAAACTAAACTTTGATATCATACATGCATTTTTACTATTTCAAGCTAAGTTTCTCAGATGCTTTAAGTGTAACATCTGTGATCAGACGTCGTGTTTCTGATGAACAAGCTCAACCTCCGTTTCTTAAATGTGAATATTTTCTGGTTTCTTTACTCCTGTATGACATTACACTGAATATTTTGGGGTTGTGGACAAAACAAGACATTTAACATTTAAATATGGAATTTTGTGCTTTTGGAAACACTCATCTTTGCTGCCTTGCGTATCATTTGTCCATTAGGAGCGCTGGATGTCCTCTCCTCTGCTACTCAGATGCAAATGCAAACGTGGTTAAACAGCAAGTGTACCTCCGACTTAAAAGTTTTATTTTAATCATTTTTAAATTGAGATAAACTCTGGACATCAGTTTCATCTCAGTGACAGAAAACATAATTCACACTAGTTTTTCTTCGCAAATAACATTTGACATGTAAGAAATCCAGTTTATTGTTTTTCCTTCCTCCTCTTTCCTCCTCTATCGTTATCACTCTCGTCTTAAATCTGAACTTGCAGCAGTGACCTCTGACCTCTGACCTCTGGGCTCTCTGATCCTCTGGTTTGTTGTGGTACCCGACGACCTGATGCTCTTTGTTCCCATGGCAACCGTTTAACACCACAGCCTCTGCATCTTCTAGCACTCAATTATCATTTATCTGTTATTTATCATTCTATCATTTCTGTTAGGGGAAAGCAGAGGTACGCTCCTCTCCTCTCCTCTCCTCTGCAGGGATGCATTGTGGGAAGTCGGGGGGGGGGGGGTAAACTTTCTTGTTAGCGGGAATAGAAGGAGCCCAGTGCATTGTGGGAAGGCGGTGTGGTGGTGGGGGGGTCGTCTCCAATCTTCTGTTTGCTGCCTTTAATTCCAGCTGAAGGTTCACTGCTGCAAAGCCATTACCATTGATTTTCTTTTTCTTCAGCCGCTGCAAAATGGGATTGAAGTCACACTGTAGGACCTCCGACTCTTCATCCTCCTCCTCCTCCTCCTCGTCTTCATCTGCATCTTCCTCCTCCTCCTCCTCCTCCTCTCTGCCTTCCTCTTCCTTTGCAGTGATTTCTTTTCTCTGCAACTTTATTGAACCTGTCGAATGGGAATCATCCTGTAAGAACTCTTCCTCCTCTTCTTCACCTCATCTCTCTCCTCTTCATCTTCTTCTGTCCTTGTGTTAGTTTTGACAGCTTCAGTCCTGAGATCAGAGTTCATGGAGTTTAAATTGTATTTACAGACCAGAAATGTAAGACACCAAACTAATGATGCAATAACAATAAGTGATAATTACATTATATGAAGACAAAACAGCCTGATCAGACACTGTCAGTAATCAATAAACACATCATTAAACCATTATACAAACCAATAACTAACCACAGTCAACATCAGACAACCTTTTTCACCTGTCTCTTTCTTCTTGATCTTCTCTTGTTGTTCTTCATCCTCCTCTCCCTCCTCCATCCCTCTCTTTCCTTCTCTATCATCATCATTCTCATCTTAAATCTGAACTTGCTGCTGTGACCTCTGACCTCTCGGCTCTCTGATCCTCCAGTTTGTTGTGGTACCTGATGACCTGATGCTCTTTGTTCCCATGGCAACCGTTTAACACCACAGCCTCTGCATCCTCTAGCACTCAATTATCATTTATCAGTTATTTATTACTCTATCATTTCTGGAAAGCAGATGGACACAAATGTTTGTTTGTGTTTTGTGAGTCAGACTCAGAAGCCCCTCCCATCAGTGATCAATGACATCATTTATTGATCAGAAATCATATTGGTGTTTGCTCTTAATGTATGCCTGTCTCTGTGAAAACGAGAATTTAATTTCATTTGGGGGAAAAAAATTGACGGCTTCATTCAGATCTGTGAGGAAACGAAAGAGGACGCACACACGCACACACACATACACAGAGTAATCATTATTCCTTTCAATTTCAAATAGTATCCATTCTGCTCCACCCACCCAGTTTGACCTCTGACCTCCTCCTCCTGCAGCACTGTGTGTGTGTGTGTGTGTGTATGTGTGTGTGTATCACAGAAAGCTCTTGAGGCCGGCGAAGACTTCGAGGCATCTTTCAACTTCTTCCTCTCCTTCTCACCCCCACCTCCTCTTCCTCCCCCTCCTTCTCTCTTTCCTCTTCCTCTCCTTCTTCTCCTCCTCCTCCTCCTCGTCTTCGTCTTGCTGTTCCTTCATTCCCAGAATGCCTCAGTAATGAGCGCTCTGTAAAGCACCATTAAGAATTAAAATTCTCTGACTAAACCAGAAACACATGTGGAGTCCAGTTGCATCAGACACAGTTTGTTTCTCTGCATGTGAAGAATTATCAGTGTTAGTTTTACTGCTGTGACTCTGTGTTACACATCGAAACTCACTTTTTGGACTGAAGTTCATTTTCGTATGTGTGAACAACTTTTAAATGCTTTCATAGCAGTAGGTGAGTTAGCCTCTGTAATGCTGAAGCTGTGCATCACTTTGTGTTTACATCATACAGGATGGACAGTGGTAGGGCTGCACGATGGGGTAAAAAAGTCATAAGCAGCTGAAATGGGTTTTCTCAGGAGGGTGCCTGGCATCTCCCTCAGGGTTAAGGTGAGAAGCTCAGTCATCTGTGAGGGACTCGGAGCAGAGCCACTGCTGCTCTGTGTAAAAAGGAGCCAGGTGAGGTGGTCTCCAGGTCATACTGCTCCTGTGTGTGTATCAGGCTTTGTGTGTAGATTTGAGTGATATTTACAAGCTCTTCTTTATCCCTTTATCAGATAACTGATGCTGCACCTTAAACACCTGCAGCACATGCAGGTAACCAGGCTCTTCATGAGTTGTGTTTAGATCTGATTGTAGCATCAGTTGTTTCATTCATGTTTCACCATCACTGGCTTTCTGATCACCTGACTAGTAACATCCAATCATATCCACGCACGTGTTCAGTGCGGCCATTCCAACCTCACTCGGCTGATGCTGACTCTGTTTACTGCAGCAGCTCCTCCACCACCTCAGTTTGTCATGTTATTGATTTAACCAAGATCTATCGATCAAGATGTTGATTACAGGCTGATTAGTCTGGTTCCCTCTTTGTGAAAAGTTCTCCACAGAACCACCTGACTCTATCTGCAAACGATGCTCGCAACACTTCAAACTGCACTTTGTCCTGCAGCCTGAACTTGAACTGGAGTATCTGTGTTTATCCGACCCCTCGTTTCTTCTTAGTTTTGTCTCGTATCAGTTTTGTGCAGCTGCAATGCATCATGGTAGCTGCAGTTTTCTATGAATGTTTTCGATATTACTGGAGATCCTGCAGACGATCATCAGCAGCTGATTGTTTCTAATTCGAACCATCAGCTGGAAAACCACCAAGCCTCCCAGAATCCCCCTCTCTGACATGGTTCAGTGTGTGATTATCAGCAGGAATGATGGAGGGGGTGAGGTGGGGGGGTGCAGGGTCGTGCTGGAGGGGTGAAGAAGCCACGTTCTGATCCTCTTCATAAATAGGTTATCAGTAAACCAAGCAGGATTTGATATTGTTTCTAATTTAGCGAGAGGGACCTCGGCGTCGAGGCGTCGACGTCTTTTAATACGTCGACACAATAAATAAATTAAAGCCATAATGTTCTTTCCTCCTTCCAGCACTATTAATAGTAAGGAGGACGCGCTGCGGATCCAGAAAGGATTAGCATCTGTGTTTGATGTGGTTCCACTCTTTTGCGCCCGAATGCGATTGCTCGTCTTGTTTGTTTGCAGCGATGGAGGAGGAGGAGGAGGAGGAGGAGGAGGAGGTGGGAGCGAGGAGGAGGAGGAGGGGGCTGCTGATATATGTGTGTGTGAGTGTGTGTTTTTAGATTTTTTCATGCATTTTTTCATCTTGTTGCCTTTCGGGGCGTCAGAGGAAGACAATGCCAAATTAAAACCGCAGAGACGCTGCTGGTTTCACTGCTGCTCTTTCTGTCTGTTGATTTCTTTCTTTGTGTGGTTTTTTTGTCGAAGGCCCGGCTGGCCCGAGGCTGCAGACCGGAGAGAGAGACTGAGGATTTAACAGAAACAGAAAGGCATGATGGGAAGGGGGGAAGGAGACAGCGGCATCAGGGAGGACAGATTTGTCTTAATTGGAGGTTTTTCTGGTGCATCGGGGAGAGAAGTGGAGAGAGAAAAACTGCAGTCAGGTATCAAAAGGCCATTTACTGCTCGCTTCCTGTTTCCAGAGGAAAAAATAAAAGCAGGAAATGTATTCGTCAACGATTGGCCTGACCCCTGTCTGCTGCTGCAGCTGAGCATTCTGGGAGTTCTGCTGCTCAGGTTTTAAATCAGAGTCTCCTGGTGAAGACTGTTTTATTTGTTTTAACGAAATGTGGATTTAAAATGTCAAGAATGATCAGTTATTCTATATTTTTCATACTAAAAGGACCAAAGTCTGTTAGTTTGTCTCTCAATAGTCGAAGTGAGAACTTAAGTCACATGACTTATGGTGCGTTCCATTTAGCTCGGAGGTCGGATGTGAGAGCTGCTGGTAACCAGCATTATTTTGAACATGTATGCTTTATGCTTGATTGTGGACATGAGTGCAAAGACTTAAGACTTAGTTGCAGTTTGCAAAACTTGACTTGGTCCCACCCCCAAAGAAATTGGAGACACTTTTTAAAATGTAGATAAAAACAGAATGCAATGATTTGCAAATCATTTTCAACTTGTATTCAAGTGAATACAGTGCAGAGACAAGATAAATAATGTTTAAACTGATTGAACATTCATTCATTCTGAGTTTGATGCCTGCAGCATGTATCGAAAAAGTTGTGACAGGTGCAACAACAGACTGTGAAAGTTGTGTAACGCTCCAAAAACACCTGTTTGTAACATTCCACAGGTACACAGGTGAGTTGGTAACAGGTGATGGGATCATGATTGTGTATTAAAGGGGCGTCCTGGAAAATTACCAGCACTAACTTCAAAAGACAGCAGCTGTGATGGTATGGGGGCATTTGGAGCGACACGTGATGACGTCCCTGATTATTTCAGAGAGACGATGCTGAGACACATTGTGGACGTGTCCCAACAGTGTGTTCTTCACAGTAAAAGAGCTCAGGTACTAGACTGACCTGCCTGCAGTCCAGACCTGTCTCCCATTGAAAATGTGTGGTGCATTATGAAGCACAAAATACGACAACAGAGACCAAACAGGACTGTTGAGCAGCTGAAGTCGTATATCAAGTAAGAATGAGAAAGAATTTCACTTTAAAACTTCAACAAACACTGACTGAGTGTTAAAAGAACAGCTGATGTTTCACAGTGAGAAACATGCTGCTGTCACAACACAATGACTGCAGATTTACTGAAAAACATAAACTTTATCAGTTTGAACTTTGAATATCTGCTCTTTGTGCTGGATTCAACTGAATATAGGTCAGAAAGTTTTTGTTTCATTCTGAAGAAGGAAAGCTTTAAAAACTCCTCACAGATGTTCAGTATGTATGTTTGAAAAAGGTTCAGTCATTTCCTAAAATAGCTCCTTTACTCCTGCCATACCTCACCTTCCTCTTCCTCTCTGTGCCTCCTCCTCCTCCTCCTCCTGTCCGGAGGAGAAGTGTGGAGCAGATTACGTCCATAGAAGCAGAAAAGAGGAACAAGTATGTCGGACAAAAGCAAACGTCCAAACACTGAGAGCCCCGCGGGAGCTTCTATTCAGGCTGTGAAGAGCCCCGGTCACCTCCTCCCAGCTTGCCCCTCCCTCTCTTCTACCCCTCCCCCCCCCCCCCCCTCCTCCGACAGCTTGCTCCTCTCTCCCCCCCCCCCCCCCCCTCCCCCTGTCTCTCTCCCGGCAGTGCTGTTGTTTCTGCGGTGTGTAGTGATGCATTGTGGGCTGGCGGAGGGCTTTTTCTGGGTTTTGTAACATGAGGAAATGTTTTCAGGGAACCCTCGACACCCCCTCTGACACACACACTCACACACACACACACACACACACACACACACACACACACTCACACGTACAGTTTAATCTCCATAAGAAAGCTGCTTCCTTCAGCCGTCTGATTCTGCTGTCGGAGTTAAAAGATGATCATAATTATGTAATAAAGACACAATGTCACAAAATGTGGGGGTTAGAGGAGGGGAGGAGGAGCAGGTCATGGGAGGTACACGTGCCCAAAACCTACAACTACAAGGAGTCAAGCAAATGACTTTAAGTTTGACACAATTCTGTCCCATGATCCACACCTGGTGCTTTTTTGGCCCATTATTTATTGTTTATATGTACCTCGAGAAATGTCTATTATTACCTGCAATAAAGGAGCAATATGTCGCTGTGGCACGTCCAACACTGAGTACAGCAGTCCAAAGAGTGAGTTGGTTCTTAACTCTAATAAACATGAAGCAATATTTTTAAGTAAAAAGTAGCTGAGATATATAAAATCAAAAGTTTTTTTTTTACCCAAACATAATGTGAATATGCTTATGAATGTAAACAAATCAAGTAAACTTTATTTATAAGATCACAGAATAAGGCTGTGTATGTTACACTCCAGCACAGTTTATGTTAAAGTTTGCATTAACTTCATTAAATCTGACTTTAATTCATTCACATTGACTCAATGTGAAAGGAAAAACATTGTATTAATGCAACTCTTTACATTAAACTTCTGTAATAAAATCACACAGAAAATGTACATGTAATTAAAATACAAAAAGGTTTGTGGGTTAATTATTTTTTGGGTGTATATTAAATATCTATATTTAATTTATAATCTGAAGTTGAACCAAGTTTGTTTCCTTTCTCCTCCTCCTCCTCCCCAAACTTTAGGAAGCTCAGGCAGGCTGCAGGAACCCTGCAGGAACCATATAACCCTGCAGGGTTCCTGCAGGACCGCAGGACGTGTGAAGCATCGTGTCTGTTAATGTAAAGTTCAGCCTGTTATCTTGAAAACAAAAGCCCACTGCTCTGAAAATACACACTCTGGAGTTCACTACCAAACTACCAAACTACAAACATGAACATTTTCCTCAGTTTAACCGTTATAAAGGTCCACTCCTTCTAAAAGATTACTAATGATTTCTTATGACTCATAAACAGACACTGACTCATTTGGCGAACATTCGACATTAATTTGAACTCTAATTAATGTGAAACTGACAAACAAGAACAAAAGTTACGGACCAGGATAGAAATTTCAACTAAGCATGTTTCCTTAATCTCTGATAACATATTGTGGTCGTTTTATAATAAATGACAGTAAATATATGACAGATTTCTCATTTAATTGACAATAAACTTGAATTGAACTGAACTGGATGTTTTTGCAGTTTTTGCATAAATTGTTAACTTAAGGCACAACATGACTCAGGCTGTGATCTGAAAGAGTTCAAAAATGTCATTTCATCTCAACTTTAACATCTTGGTTGGTTCAGTTCAGGGAAAGATTGATTTTAGGCTCCACCTCACTGTTGGTGAACCATATAACACTGCAGAACATGGCGTACTACGTGTGTGTGTGTGTCTGTGTGTGTGTAGCATGGGTTAGGCAGCTGTGCAGCGATGCCTCCATCCTCTTCCATATGTTCACTAACACACACACAGTGACGGGATCCACATTTAATACTGATGGAAGTTCTTTTTAAAGTCAGTGAAGTCACAGCTAATGACTGTTCTCGTTATTGATTCATCTGCAAATGTTCAAAATGTCAGTAATGACGGATGAACTCCGTCAGGCTGCAGCTGCAGGACGCAGAGACCATGTCCACAAATAAGACATGCTTTAAGAAAATCAATAAAAACTTGTATCCCATATTATAAACATGTCATTTAAACCATCAGTTCAGTCGTTCTTGTTGCCTCAGAATGCTGCACATGCTGCTTAAATGACGGCATGTTAACTGATTAGCAGTTAAAAGAAAATAAGTTGTTGACTTTAATTGTTTTGATGACTGTTTTAGTCATTTTTCAGCTGTTTTGTATCAGAAAAGTGAATTTTGTTGGGGACAAAACAAGACATTTGAAGACGTCACCTTTGGGTCTGCTCAAATAAAACAATTATTTTTGGCAACAGTCTTACTAAAAACAGAGATGTTTGTCTTTTGTATTTTAAAAAAAGTTCTGTGTTCAGACGACAGACTTGTGGAGACCCCCGTGCACATGGATCACACACACGCTGTAGTATGCAGGCCAGACCAGTAGGTGGCAGTGTAACTTTGTAATGAAACACCAGAGAATAAAACTGCGCAGAAACACTTTGCTCTACAGAGCGGCGAGTACAAACGAACAAAGATAACGCTTGAATGCACGTCTCCACTGATTACAGTTATGGTGCAGAAAATCTACATTTTGCATTTTTTGTTTATGTTTGTGGCTCTTTGACTGAAAACATAATACACATGTGCATGACATCATTGTTCTCACAGGAACCACATACTGCCAGTTCACACAGCGGTGATAAGGGTGGTGTTTTCAAAAGATTACACTCTGGAACCCAGTTTCAAAAGTTGTGTGTTCGTTGTGAACGGACGACCAAAACACAACATAAGTTTAATGTTTCATGTTGAAAACGTTGTCGTGCAGCTCTGAACTCTTTCATCGCCAATGCCAGAATATTCCGTCAGTTTTCACTAACAGGCGGTAGGGCACGCTGTGACGGATCATGTGACAACTATTTGTCACTGGAAGAGGAAGAGAACCAAACATGGAATATGAAGTGACAAAAATAAACAAAAAATTTAAAAAGTTGATATTCTACTTAAAAATGTGTCTTTCACGAAGACACTGTTTTCTCTGTGTTTTTGTCTGAAAAGTGTTTTTTTATTTTATGCAACCAACCAACATTCAAGTTCTTATAAAAAAAGAACAAATGAAGCTCGAACAAAACCTTTTTGTCAGATCTGTTCTTTCTTTTGATATATTCCATGTTCACATATTCATAGAACTGAATGTTCTGTGGGTTTTGAAAAATCAGTGAATATTTGTCAAAAATGCTGGCAACTTTTTTAAAAATGCTGGCAGGGAAAGAGTTAATAAAGTAATCAGTAATCAGTAAAAGTAATCAGAAGTTCAAACACTGGATTCATAGATTTCTACATTTAGTTTAAAGTTATTCATCAAACTTCTCGTCTGATCAAACAGTTAATAAGCAACCATCAGCTGATCCTCACGTTTGTTTTGCTTCATAACAAACTTTATGAACTGCAGGATGTAATGATTTGATTGATTATCAGAATGATCATTGATTAATATACAGATCAGCTCTCAACTAATCAACGAGTCATTTCACACCCAGACACAAAGATAAACATCAGCCCCTGTGTTTGTGTGTGTGTGTGTGTGTGTGTGTGTGTGTGTGTGTGTGACTCAGTTCAGCAGGGCATATGTTGGTTGGCGACGTGCACGTGAGCACGTGCACGAGGATTTTGTACAGAGAGAGAGAGAGAGAGAGAGAGAGAGAGAAGAGAGAGGTGGAACGAGGTAGACGACAGTGAAGGCTGGTAACCATCTGTGTGTGTGTGTGTGTGTGTGTGTGTGTGTGTGTGTGTGTGTGTGTGTGTGTGTGTGTGTGTGTGTGTGTGTGTGTGTGGCGATGTGCCAGAGCCTTTACCCACAAACCACCTGGTCACACCGCCTGGATGAGTGTGTGTGTGTCTGTCTCTGCTGCCAATAGCTTTGTTTGATGTGTGTGTGTGTGTGTGTGTGTGTGTGTGTGTGTGTGTGTGTTGACTCACCCTGCACACTGTAAAAAGTCATCATTTATTGAAATCTGTTGATATTGAATCAACTGTGACATCAAAAGTTTCTAACTTCAGGTTTACTGGTTTTAAAGAACTGTGCTGCATTCAGGTGCTCCTCGGATTCTCGGATTCTCCGAGGTCTGGAGGTTGTTGTTATAATTTGGTGTGTTCACGAGCTGTGTGTAATGTTGTAATGTGGAAACAACATGGACATTTGTTTAGGGTTGTTGTAACATCTGGATGATGGTTGGTTTAAACAAACGTTTTACATATCACAAAATGATTTTGCCCCTAAAACCACTAAAACACGTCTTTACCTGACTTGCTATCAGGATTAAAACTAATAAACTCATCTACATCATTTTATATGCACAGAAACTCTTACAACTTAATACCACAGGGCTCAACATAAGTGGGTCAGTTTTTACTTGCCCCTGTACAAATTGTTTTATTAGCAGATATTAAATAACCTCAAAGACTTCAGTTAATTGTCATGTTGAATCCGGGGTTGCAGTGTCTATAATAATAAATCCTTAAAACACATCAACTTTCATCTCAACTTTTTAGAATTTTGTTTGAAATTCACTGCAAATTTTCCCTAAATTTCATGGTAAATATGTGATAATTATCAAGTATAATTTGGGGCTAAAAACTAAACTAAAAACTAAAAACTAGGTGTGAAAACAAACAACCTGGACTTTGGCAAAAAAACAGACTGAAAACAAAAATTAAAATCCAAAATAAAAATAAAAAAAGGAAAAATTTTCTTTACCAGACTAAAATTCATTATTTTGGTGGGGATGTGAGGGCGTCTCCATGGAAACCAGCGTACCTTTAAGAGTAAACTGTTGAGTGTTTCTGATGTGAACGACTGTGAAGTTTCAGTCACTTCTTCTTCTGAGGGTTTTGGGGTGCTATGACCTCCCCCCCACACACCCCCCTAACCAGGGCCTCTGCCGTTACCGTGGCAACCCTGAGACTGGCATCAAGGCTGGCATGAAGCCCCTCCTGGTCCCTGTGTGTGTGTGTGTGTGTGTGTGTGTGTGTGTGTGGTGTGAGTGTGTGTGTGTGTAAGAAATACTCCTCTTCCTCTGTACTTTCTGCTCTCTCTGTTTCTGCTGCAGTCTGGGTAATCCATACAGTTGAGGGATGGACAAACTGTACACACACACATGCACACACAAACACACACACGTAAACACACACACACACACACACTGTGATTAATGGCAGTGGAGTCTATAGCAGATTATGGTGAAATCACTACAGATAAAGCACTGCAGTGTGTGTGTGTGTGTGTGTGTGTGTGTGTGGTGCGTGCGTGCGTGCGTGCGTGCGTGCGTGCGTGCGTGCTGTGCGTGTGTGCGTGTGTATGTGTGTGTGTGCCTGTGTGTGTGTGTTTTATCTGAGCCAGACATCCGTTCCTGCTCGGCCAGAGAGAGAAAAAGGGGGGAGAGGAAAAAAAAGAGGGGAGGAATGGGGGGAGAGAGTGAGAGATAGAAAACGGTGATAAAGTTTCCAAAACACTGAAACCGGCCAATCAGACGCAGAGTTACTCCATCATACCGGCCAGTCAGAGAGAGAGTTACTCCTGCATCCTCCTCCTCTGCTCCTCTCTTCACTCGTTTACTCCCCTCTCCTCCTCTTCCTCGTGTCTTTTCATGTCTGTCTCCTCTTGGAATATTTGGTTTGTCAGGACTGAAATCTGATTGGATGATGGTCAGACAGGACCGGACTCTTCTTGGATGGCTGTCGGCTGAGGATCTGTTCTGATTGGATGCTGGAATGTGAGATTTGAAAGGCGTCAATCTGAGCAGCTCCCTGAGTAATCAATAATTTATTAGTATTGATCAAGCTGCAGAGGAGGAAGGAAGAGATGAAGGAGGGATGAAGGAAGGAGGTGATGGAGGAGGGAAGGAAGGAGAGAAAAGGGGGAGAGACGGTGGGAGGCGGTGAGGGAGACAAAAAGACAAAGGAAGGAGGAAGAAAGGAAGAGAAATAAATGGGATGATGAAGGAAGGAAGGGATCAAGAGAGGAAGAAGGTATACAGGAAGTGAGGAATAATATAAGTGAGGAAAGAAGGAAGGAGACGCAGGAGGGAAGGAAGGACAGAAAAAGGGGAGAGACAGGGTAAGGGAGAAAATAAGAAAAAAAGATGAAGGAAAGAATAAAGACAGGGAGCAAGGGAGGAAATGAGAACGGACATAAGTGAGGAAGGAGGAAAGGAAGGAAGTGATGAAGGGAGGCTGTATGGAAAGAATGTAGTGTAGAAAAGACAGAAGGATAAAAATTGAGATCAAGGGAACAAAAAAGGAAGAGATGAGGGAGAGGAAGGAAAGAGATGGAGGAGGGGAGGTAGGACAGAAAGAGGATTGAGAAAGGGGGTAAGAGAGGAAAGAAGGAAGAAAAAGATGAAGGCAAGAAGAGAAAGAGACAGAAAAAGATGGAGGAGTGTCATATTGGGAGGTAGGAAGGAAAAAAGAAAGGGATGAGGAGACAAAGGGAGGAAAGAAAGAACATAGGAAGTGAAGAAGGACAAAAGGTAGGAAGGAAGGAAGAGAGACAGGAATGAGGAGATAGGAGGCAAGGGAGGACAAAAAAAGGGGAGCAATGGGAGGGTAAAGGAGGAAAGAAGAAACAAAAAGACAAAAGAAGGAAGGAATAAAGAAGGGGACAAGGGACAAAGGGGGAAAGAAAGGACGGAAATGAGGAAGAACATAAGTGAGGAAGGGGGAAGGAAGGAGGAGATGGAGGAAGGAAAGTAAGTCTAAGTAAGTGTGGGAAAGAAGGAGGGAACAAAAAAGAGAGCAAGGGACAAAAGAAGGGAGAGATGAAGGAGAGAAAGGAGATGAAGGAAGGAAGGAAGGAGGGAAGGAAGACAGAAAAAGGAGCAAGACAAAGTAAAAGAGAAAAGAAAAAAACAAAAAGATGAAGGAAGAAGGGAGGAAGAAAGGAAAGAAGAAAGAATGGGAACATGGGGCAGAGGGAGGAAATTAAAGGTAGGAGGAAATGATGAAGGGCATAAGTGAGGAACAGGGGAAGGATGGAAGAGATGGAGGAGGAAGGTGTAAGGAAAAAGGGGTGGAGGGATGTACTATTGGGAGAAAGGGAGCAAGGGAGGAAAGAACAGAGGAAATGAGGAAGGACACAAGTGAGGAAGGAAGGAAGAGTCAGAGGAAAGAGGCTGTAAGGGAGCAAGTGTGAAAGGAAAAGGAAATGAAAGAGGAAGGATAGAAGAGAGAAAGGGATCAAGAGAATAAGAAGGCACAGAGGAAGTGAAGAAGGAAAGAAGGAGGGAAGGAAGGAAGAAAGAAAGGAAGGAAGGAAGGAAGGATGAAGAGGAGGAAACTGAAATAAGAATAATGACAACAGGGAAACTTATCTTCTTCGGTCTGTGATATTGACTCAAACACACACACACACACACACACACACACACACACAGAGGCTGAGGGACCGTGTGTGTGTGTGTGTGTGTGTGTGTGTGTGTGTACTATCATCCATTAGAGAGCTATAATTATGGTAAGTGAGGCAGAGCTGCGATCAATACAGCAATTCATCAATCTGACCCCGCCCACCGAACAACACACACTGTTTCAATTTGACCAAAGTCCAGATGTAACCACTGACCACACACACACACACACACACAGCACACGCACACACACACACACACACACACACACACACACACACCACACACACACACACGAAACACAGAGTTTAACCAAAGTACTTTCAGTTTGTGTCAAACCTGCAGAAGTAAAAAAAAAATATATTGTAATATAACTGAATTATTTTTCAAGATAAATGAACCTCAGCTCATGAACACAGGTGTTACTGTGATATAAATATAACAGAGTCTTAATGAACAGGTGGATTACTTACCAAAACACCAGTGCTGCTCCGAGGCATTGTGGAAATCTGAGTCTATTCATTAAAAGTATATAAAGTCGTTTCAACTTTTAATTGTAGTATATAAGTTGTATGTATTTATTCAGAAACTTCCTGCCTCAAGTCTTCCTCCCACTGGACAAAAAACCCCACAAACATCTGGCTTTTTCCTTCAGCATGAAAGGGTCCAATCAGCATTCATTCCCGGGTCACGTGACTCTGCAGGTATTTATCGGCTTCAGCTTCGATCGGCAGTGATGGAAACAAGACGCTCGGGCGAGCGCGATGCCGTGACGGCTTGTTGTCTCCGTCGGTAACTTCTGTGACTCGTCTCAGCCACGAGTTCCATCAAGCGGCACTCAAACGTATAAATTAGTTTGAAAGAAGTAAAGGATTTTAAAAACTAAACATCATAACCTCTGTGCTGCTTTCTGCTGTTTGCTGACCCTGTTTTCCAGCATGTCTGTGATGTTGTGTGCTACACATCAGGAAAAAAAACAGAGAAGCAAACTCGTCTACTGGCAGCATGAAAGGGGTCAACTGTGTATTTTTATCAGGTTTACCTGCATTTAAAAAACCTGCATAAACCTGCTAATCAGTTTATGTTCAGTGGTCTGTTGTGCTCTGAGACTTAATGACATGTGATATCGCGGTGTTTTGTCTGATATCTTTGACACATTTTAAATATTTGTGCTGTCTGTAAACACACCAGAAATACCAGCGTTTCGTTCAGAAAGCAGCAAAATAATGAGAAAATTATAGCTGCTGCGCAGCAATGGTCGGGGCCGGGCAATTTTAGGCAAAATTAGGCAATTCTGAGCAACAAGCAGAGTGTAGGAAGATGGAAAAAAGGTGGCATTCTAATGTGCATTTTACATCAGTTGAGGCTTGAACTCACAATTTCTGGCACAAGAGACTCTACATATTGACTGATAGCTAAGCCAAATAAACAGGGAAAAGAGACAAGGGATAACAGGGAAACGTGTTGATAAAGAGTATTTGTCTCTTCCCAAAACTCCCTGAATCATAATTATTTAAATCTTAGTAGTCTCTAATCCACATAGCATGATACCTGAACATAAGGCTTTCACATTTGAAAGTCCATCCTGCCTTAGCTGAGGCTCGAACTCACGACTTCTGACACTGAAGTCTGTCTTTTATCTCACTGAGCTAATTGGCAAATGGAAACACCACTTGTAGCTTCACAAATTGACTAAGCCAGTCACCTGTGTGCAAGACAGCAGCTGTTAGCATGTAAAGGCAGATTTCAAATGGCTGTCAAAAATTCAGTTATTGAGACAAAAATCCCAAAATACACAAATTGCATCTAGACAGCATGGAGATGTTGGTCATTAGTTTTTAACAATGATTTATTGGCTCCAAAAGTGAAAAACTGATGTTTAAAAACGCCATTTTTACATTGACTCCAATTGTTCGCATGAGAGTGAAATTCAAAATGCTGTAAAAAATTCAGTTTTTGAGATAAAATTCTGATATTTTCCAAACATCATCTACCATGAAAATTTTGTCATTTTTTTCATGAACATTGAAAATGTATTTAGGAAGAATTTGCAAGTATATGTTTATAATACCGTTTACAGTCAGACATTTTGATGCACTGTAGGCTCAATTTTCCATAAATCAAAAATCTGTGTGGATCGTTTGTGTAGGACAGTCTGAAGATGCTCTGTAGCAAGTTTGGTGCCAATTGAGCAAAAATTGTGGGAGGAGATAGGTTTAATAAGTTTTACAGTTTTTGAAAAAAACAGAGTGATGGACTTCATAATTTGCAATAGGTTTAAATGTACAAAAGTTTCTTCAGTATTGGGGCTACATTTTGGTGAAAGTTGTAAATCTGTAGCACATATGGTTGATTTGTTATGAATTTTCAAAATTTTGAACTTTAGAGGCTTGCTGTAGCGCCACCATCAGGACTATTGGCCTGTTTTTGCAGCTGAGGCAATCTGACATGGGACTGGACCTTTGTGCAAAGTTTGGTCATTTTTCGTGCATGGGAAGTAGGATTTCCTCGGAAGAAGAAGAAGAAAGAAGAACATGCAGGATTACAATAGGGTCCTGGCAGCTTAGGCTGCCCGGCCCTAATAAGAAGGTTACAGGCGGAGGGCGGGGTCTCTGTGGATGCAGGCGCCGCCACACTTCTGATGCATCTTTGGTGATGATTGAGAGGGTTATTTTTGTAAAACTTTTTGGTGTGAAAATCCTGCGTAGTTTGCCTTTAGTGCCTGTATTTCACATCTTTTTTTTTTTCTTGTTCAGATGTGCATCACTTGTGGTCGACCTTTTATTAAAGGATTTATTTATTCACTGTTTCACTTTTTAAGTTAAGTGTTAAGTGGCCCGTTGAGCTGCAAGAACATCATACACTTCAGTCAGGTGACATTTTCTTCTCCTGTCTCTAAAAACTACAAACAGCCTGATTTGTTCCTGCAGAACGACACGTCACGTTACTGCAAACACACAGACACAAAATTAAAGACAGAATCCAGACTTTGAAGCTGATAAACCTGGAAAAGTGTTGGTTTGACTCAGTTATGGTTTTTATTTTTCTATATCTTTATAAATGTGGCGATCGTGCAGCTCTGCCTGCAGAACGATTTCGTCTCCGTGTTTCATGAGCGGGAACAGAGTGGAGCATCTTTAGCTCAACATTTGGGATCTTTGAAGGGAGAAATAAAAGACAAATCAATGCCTTCTTTGAAAATGTCTGCTGCTATTTCATCCTGTTAGCTGCTCGGCCCGATGATAATCAGCAGCCGGAGGTCAGAGGTCAAACACATTTATATTTATACACCAGTTTACTGGCTGGTTTCCAGTTCAACTCACTGGAGAATCTGCAGAGCTGCAGAGTTTACAGACCCGCACTGATTAGCTGCACATTTTAACGTGTTTGGAAGGTTCCTGGAAGGTTTTTGGAGGGTTTTTGGAGTGCTTGGTGTGTGTGTGTGTGTGTGTGTGTGTGTGTGTGTGTGTGTGTGTGTGTGTGTGTGTGTGTGTGTGTGTGTGTGGCTGGTAATGGCATTGGCCCTCTTTTGTTCTGGCAGAAGGTGGCGAATGGCAGCCGCTCAAAGAAAACAGACAGAAGCTTCAAAATGGTTGCCAACGCTTTAAGATGGCTGCCAGGCTGGAGAGACAGAGAGAGGGCAACCACACACACACACAACACACACACACAACACACACAGACAACACACAGACACACACACACACACAGGCCGGGGCATGGGGCGAGTGTTAGTGTGTGTGACAAAAAATGTTAAAAGTGTGTGTTTGTGATCGAAAATGTGAAGAAATCTGTGTGTTTCTGTGTGCGTGTGTGTGTGTGTGTGTGTGTGTGTCTGTTGCAGTTGGCAGCGGCTCCTTGGCAGCGGCGGCTGGTTGGGCGTCCAACAATGGAGACGGCTAACGGGATTCTCTCTCTTTCTTTCTCTCTGTTTTAAACACTGTTGGAGGGGCGAGAGACATAAACTACAAACAGAGAAGAGGAGAGAGAATGGCGGCCGGCGTGTTGGCAGCGGTGTCTCGCCGACACAAAGCCTCGTCTGCCTCGTCTGTTTGTGCACTTTTATTTTATAATTAATGGAACAAAAATAAAACGATGAAACGCTCACACGTCGAGTGTTTGTGGCGGCGGCGGCGTTCGATCCATCCTGGACGCCGTGTGTGTGCTGAATTTTTGGGGTTTTTTGGCGCTTGAGGTGTGTGTTGGCCCGTGTGGAGAATATTAAGGGGCTTCCACAAAATGGCGGCTTGTGGGCGGCGTTAAAATGGAGGCCAGGGGTGTCGGTGACTCAGAAGAAATCCAAAAATCATTTTAACAAGAAGAGAAAGAACGATTCTGTTGTAATTCGACAGAAAAAGAAAACTTGGCTTTTATTTTGGCGAGGCCCATCAGAGGCGAAAAGAAGTGTGTCATGTTCTGTGTGTGTGTGTGTGTGTGAGTGTGTTTGGCTTGCGGACCCGGCGGTGCAGCCATGCCAGGGTTCAAGGTGCCAAGTCGGGGTCTTGATCCTCCAGCGCTGCCTGGAAACACAAAACAAACGCACCTCCTCCTCCTCCTGCTGCCTCTGACGGAGAGAAACATCATCGCTTCATTTCTCTGTTTCATATTTTATTTTTCTGTTTGTGTGTTTCATCTGGTATTTAACATTTTAGTGTGTGTTTACATGCTGTGTGTGTGTGTGTGTGTGTGTGTTCAAACTGAGGAGTGAGCTCCTGTGGAGGCTGCAGAGTGTAAATATATTTACATTTAGAGGTGTTGATGGAGGACAAAATATTTAATAATGCAGCTTTGTCAAGCTTTACAAGATGTACCATGATTTTAATAAAAATAGAACATTTATTCAGCACATCTGTCAGTTTTGTGTGCAGTGAAATGTATTTATTTTTTTATTTAACAGAGACAGCACATGTTAATGAACATCTGTCTAAAAATACAAGATGTAAACATGACAGATTTTAGCATGAATGCTAATTTCCATCCATTGTCCCTCTGCAGGTGACAAAACATACATTATAAGTAAAAATGTACAAATAGTTTTTTTTACACAAGTAAAAAAGCTGAAAATACACTGTACAACATGTCGAAGTGATCACAGTTCTGGTTTGACGGGAACAGGAACTGATGTTCAGTGTAACGTTAAATATTATCAACATTATCACAGAAAATGAAGCATGAAAAACAAAACAAAAGTGTTAAATACACCATATATTAGTGAAATAAGTGTTCAAACAAAATAATGACGACTAAAGAGAGCAGATTTACAATAAAGGATTTAATAAAAAACAAAAAAGAGGAATGAGATTAAATTTATCTCCTGTTTATTTACACAAACTACGTCCACAGTCAGAAAATAACAAGATCATCAAATATTATGTTCATATTTCACATTAAAACTCTCCAACAACATTTCAAATCAATGAAAAGTCAAAGTGTTTACTGTCGCACACACAGTTAAAAACTCTTCTCTGAACACTGAACTCTGTTAAACAAAGAATCACAGGAAGAAAAGTGAAGAAAAATATAAAACATGCAAGAAAAATATCAGGAAAGACAAATCTCTGCAAATAAAGGATCATTTTTAATGTTGTATATCTTTATTTTCTGCACATCAATAGAAAACATCCTCTCTCAGGACTTTAGCAGAATAATAGAAGACATGTTAAAATCTTTTTAATTTAATTTAATTTTAACTTCATTATTTGCTTTGAAAGCCTGAGGTTATGGTGTTAGATAATAGAAATATATAAGTGCTTCTTAAGTTTTCTTTTTAATAATAATTAATTAATATTTTATATAATATTTACAGCAGGTTCATACTTGTCCCTGAAAAGTTTTGTGTGTTTGACAGCTGATCATCGTTTCAAAGTAAAGGTCTGTTTCTCCCTGTAAACAAATCTTTAACAGCATCATGAAACATTAATAACTCATATTTAGATATTAGACCTTTCAATCAGTCTGATCCTGTGGATGTTGTTGGTGATATGACTGTTATTATTATCTCCCGTCCACTGAGGATAAACGCCCATAAATCAGCTTTTAAATAATAAAAAAGACACTTCTGATAACTACAGAACCTGCCTGAGAATCTTCAGCATCACAGAAATCCAGTAATATTTGTCTCTACATCCACGAGTACACACAAACAGGAGCTAATAATAGTTAATTCAGCACATGTTTAATGGAAGTTGATCCCATATTACACTGTAAATATCAACTATTTGTTTTAATTCAAAAAAAGTTGGGTTACCTTAGAATTTTAAGTTGAGCTGATTTTGAAATAATTCAAAATAAATAAACTCTTTTAGTCAAATAAACTTGATATTAATTCAGTTTTACTTGAGAAAACGTGTTAAATAAGTTTCAAATATTAAGTTTAACCAACTCATAAAACTCACCGAATATGTTTTCTTCAGGGTCTCAGGAGAGTTTTAACTCTCAAGCAGTGCATGCTGGGAGGTCTGATAATACGCTGATCATGTTTCTTAAGGAACTTAATTTAATGAGTTGATCAAACTCTGTGCAGCTCATTTATTCAACTCATCATTTCAAGACTTCAATTAGAAGAGCTCATATTTATAAATTCCATAAATTTAAGTTCAATTAACTTGAATAAGTTAATTAGATTATTAGATTCCACTAAATTTCTGCGTGATTTTTTACAGTGTAAAACCTCTGATATACAATAAATGTTGAAACACAGCAGAGTTTTATTCTTAATTGTACATGGAAACTACTACAGACTGGACCTTGGGAAAGTGTATGACCGTGTGTGTGTGTGTGTGTGTGTGTGTGTGTGTTAATTTATTCTGTGTGTGAGCTGACTGCGAGGCAGACGCAGCTGATTTGTGGCCTTTATAAAAATGAATTCATACGTCTCCTCATTTCATTAAAAGCTAAATCAGAGCGCGCTCAGATCGATACTGAGGACGAGGGTGCGCTTGTTTTTTTTTTTTTTTAACTGCTCGGACCAGGCGGGCGGGGGCGGGCGGGAAACTGTGCGTCCATGTTTTTACCTCTGTTCAAACTGCTGACAAACCGCTCCAGTCTGAAACATCTTGTCTCTGAACAGAAACGTCTGAACGTGTCTGCAGCTTATAGCCTCCCTCGCTCTCTCTCTCTCTGTGTATCTTTGGCATGTCTCTCGCCCAGTCAACGGTCAGCCAAACATACAGAGAAAAAAAAAATCTTGGCCGCCAAAACACTTCACTGTTTCTCTTTTTGTTGTCTCTGCGCCTGTCGCTCTGCCAAGAGACGACAACACAATCCCAGTGTGACTCGCCCAGAGAGAGAGGGAGAGACGTTGGGTTCTCTCTGTATACGTTTAAAAATAGAAATCTGAGACTCAAAAATAGGAAAGTGAGACGAGCCTCCTGGCTTATTCTGTTGACAGCGGCGGCCATATTGGGACACAGAAATGCGGAGAGAGAGCTCTGCTCCTGCAGCTCTCAGAGTCCCAGGAATCACGTCCACGTGGGCGTTTTCTCCGTTTTTACACAAACTCCTTCCAAGTTCATGTTTTAAACTTACTTCATCAAACGTGATTCCCATGTTTTTATGTCAGAATTTGCAGAAAACTGTCAGCTTATGTCAATCATCCTATAGTGCTGTGCAAAGAGAAAATTTGTAAAGCTGAAAATCTGAAATGTGATTTTTGAATTTCTTCAAATCTCTTGTGTGAATGAAATGTTTTGGTGTTGGGATGGTAAGTGGAAGTAGATTGTTCTTTATCAGAATCAGAAATACTTTATCGGTCCATGGGGGGAAATTGCTGACGTACCGGTGCTCCCGTTCAAGAGTAGAAAATATATATAAGCATAGAGAATTTTAAGAATAGAAAATAAATATGTAAAAAATATACATTCTACTAAAACATATAAAAGCGACAATATAACAATAACAAATATGTATAATAAGGAAAGGTGCATGTGCCTTATCTGCAGTATGTAAGAGCAATATGTAAATCTTAAACTGCAATATATCCAAAATAAACAATAGAAATATGCAAAAGGATGTAAAATTCTGTACAAAAATGTGCATCAAGCTACAGTCATATATAACAGTGTAATAATGATGCTGTATGTTTTGCATGGTGAGTTACTGCAGAGTGTCGACAGGTGGAGAGTGTGGAGGTCAGGAGGTGGATGAATGTGGAGCAGAGGTTCACACTGTTAGAAGCTGTTACAAGTTAAAATGAGCAGCTGCAGCTTGAAAGATGAAAACATTAATGGTGCAGAAGAATGCTGTTTATCTCAGTAAAAATGACATGAACACATCCAAAATAAATATTTTTACCAGTTCAGCTGGTTAAATTTATAAATAAGATGAGCAGATGATTTTGATCTCGAGTCCTGATGTTCAGATTTGGATATTTCAGGTGAAACTGTTTCACTGCACCTGCTCGTAATTTCATCTCATCTCACTTCAGTGTCTTCAGTAAGTCATCAAAGGAGGAAATAAAACATCATAAAACTTCATTCAGGATGATTTCCCTTCTTATATTAACTTTGATTATATATCTGCTTTTTAAAAACAGTTTACAAATCCATGTTAGGGGATAAAATTACTGAGAAAAGTGTCAGTACAACAGTGCAGAAGTACTCAAATAATACTTGCATGCATTCAAAATTTAAGTACAGGCAGCAAAATATACTTAAAGTAAGAAAAGTAAAAGTATTCATGATGCAGAATGGCCTGTTTCATAATAATATAATATAATCGGATTAGAGTTACTGATGCATTAAAGATGCGGCAGGTGGTTTATTTTGGTGCCACTGGGAAAAAGTTCCATGTCGCAGGGAAGGAGACAAGAGAGAGGCAGTTACAAGTTGCATTTCTGTGTTTTTTCTCGTGTATGTGCAGGAGAACAGGAAGAAAGAGGTTTTTAAAAATACTTTTGTAGCTTCTAACTGAATCTCTGTGGTTTAAAGTTTAGTTTCTCTCCTGCGTCGCTGTTTGTACTTCAGGTTTCTGCTGTATTTTACTGTTTCATGTCCAGCTGACAGGAGTCGTGTTCGTGTCGTGTTTCTGCTGATGAAAACATGAAAATTTCCTGATTTTGCTGCTTCATAAGAAAAGCTTTTAGATAACAAAATAACCAGGGACTTTTATTGTGAAGAATTCAGAAATGAAGTGGTTCTTCGCCATTTTAAAGCAGCTGAACTCAAGCTGAGTTCGTCTTTAGTTAAAAGACACGTCTTCAAACAGGTCGCTGCCTCGTAACAGATGCAAGTCACTGCTGTTGGTCTGACTTGCCGAGTCAAACCGAGTCAAACCGAGTCAGCACACGTGGTGGTAGAGAAGAGGTAATAGTGACTCCTCTCTCTCTCGCTCTCTCTCTCTCTCTCTTTCTCTCTCTCTCTCTCTCTCTCTCTCTCTCTCTCTCTCTCCATTCTGCCTTTCTGGGAATCGTCCAGTAGCTCGCCCCTCCCTCCTCCCCTCTTCCTAGAAAAGAAGCAGTTCATGTCAGAGAGAGGAGAGAGAGAGAGAGAGAGAGAGAGCAGGGCTGGACGAGCGACCTCCAGGGCCACAGAGTTTGACTTTCCCACAGAAAGAGAGAGAGAGACCTCTGCCCTCTCTCTCTCTCTCTTCTTGGTCTCATTGTTTTAAGTGCTCTAATGTATGTGTGTGTGTGCGTGCGTGCGTGTGCGTGTGCGTGGCGCGTGTGTGGTGTGTGTGTGTGTGTGTGTGTGTGTGTGTGTGCAGGTCACATGGGCCAAATGAACACAGACACAAAACTGTTCATGTTCACATTTTAGAGAAAGTTGGTAGTGTGTGTGTTGGTGTGTCTGTCTGTGTCTGTGTGTGTGTGTGTGTCTGTGTGTTGTTTATTTTCACGGTTCACCACACTTGGTCTTTAGATGATGAAGCCCAGGGGAGGAAGAGGAGGAAGAGTTAGAGAGAGAAAAGAGAAACGAGGAGGGAAAAACTCCGTCAGCACCACTTATTGAAAATAAAAGCAGCAGCTTTTGTTTGTAAATTCAGGCTTTTATTTTGGAGGCTCTTACTGAGAGAGTCGGAAACATATTTGAAAATAAAAGCGTGGACTAGCAGTAGTTATCATGTTTGTATGACATCTCAAATATATCTTTTTTTTATTTTGAAGGTTTTGATGTAGAGATGGAGAGGAAGACAGGAGATCTCAGTCCACAACACCTTTAAAAATAAAAGCATGGTCGCTGTGGTGTTTCGAAACATATCCTTTTATTATTTTTATGCTTTATTTGTATGAAGTCATGAGAAATTAGACAAAGAAATAGAGAAAGGAAAGAAAAAATAAAAATAGCCAGATATAATGCCTTTTTCCAAAATAAAAGCATGGGTAACAACAACTTGTATGTTTATAAACATATACTTTTATTTTTTAAGTCTGTGATGGAGATACAAAGACAGGGAGAAAAGACTGAAGGAGAGGGGAAATCAAAGGAGGGAAAGACACCCTTCAAATTAGAAGCATGGGTTGGGGTTAACAACTTCTGTTTTTCTAAACAGACTTATATTTTGAAGCATGTGATGGAGAGAAAGGGTATTAAAAGATGAGAAAAAAGAACAAGAGGACGTCAGAGAGAAGACCAGGGGAGTGGTTAAAGTGAAGTTAATAAAAAGTGAAAACTGCAGCAACTCTTTGAACAGAGACTTTTAATTTGAAGGCTGTGATGGAGAGTTTGTGTGTGCTGCTGTACTTGTATTTTGTTGCCTGAGAAGGAGAGAGAGAGAGAGAGTTTTGGAAAAGGAGAAAAAAGAACAAGAGGATGACAGAGAGAAGAGGAGGGGAGTTGGAGAGGAAAGCACTCAGCTAACGCCACTTTTCAAAATAAAAGTGGTGACTACAGCAACTTTTTAAACAGAGACTTTTAATTTGAAGCCTGTGATGGAGAGTTCATTCCCAGTTTGTGTGTACTGGTTTCACTGGGGTGTTGCTCCATCTTGATGTGTACAGAGGGCTTTTATTTTGCTGTTTTTGGATGCACCCCTCTTCACCCCCTCCTCCCCCCCTCCCCTCGGTGGGGGGTGGATGCAGACGGTCCGGTCTGCTCCCACGCCTCATTAGCATATTTAATTAACCTGGACGGGGGGGGTGACGGCTGAATGGGGGTGGGGGGGTCGGATGATGGGGTAGGGGGGCAGTGTGTGAAAGTGCCCTCCAACACACACCCATCAGCAGCACCCCCACCACCACACCCCCCCTCCCCCCTCGCTGGTTGCCGTGGTTTCAGGCTGATGCTCTTTGTTTTAAGCTGCTGAAGCAAACAGACACAGTGAACAGCATGCAAAACAAGGCTGATAAATGCTGCACTTTGTCTCAGTGTGTGTGTGTGTGTGTATTGGGGAGGGGGTCTCTCCTCTCGCTGCAAAAAGTTAAAGTTTTTAGAAATTTGATTGAACCATAAAACCTCGCTGTGATAATGTTTGAGTTTAACACCCGTTAACGTCTGAACGTCCCCGTTTGAACAACTTAAAAACATCTAAAATGTACATTTTACTAGTTTACAAATATGAAATTTAGTGTGAAGCAAACTTGACATTTACACAAACGTTTATTTATCTGGACTCCTGATTTGGATCCGATTTGGATATTTTAGGTGAAACTGTGTCACTGCACCTGCTGCTAAACCTGCTTCAAGAAGGAATTAAAACAACAAACTTTGTCTTAAAGCTTTAAAAGTCTCCTTCTCAACTTTATTTACATATCAGACAGTTTTAAACCAGAACTCAGACGTCCCCTCAGTCTGACATCACTGATGAACTGTGCAATAATTATTTACACGTCACTTTAAACCACTGATTATCTGCAGTATTTCTACACCAACCACACATCATCAAAACACCATCACTCTGTGTCACACTGCACGTTATGCTGCATTTTTGCTGCTGAATGTTTCTGCACCTTCGTTCATTGTATTTTTTATTTTACATTTTGTTCTTATATTGCTCAGATTCTGTACTTTTTGTTGCTGATATTTTCTCACTCCTGTCTTATTAATTTTTTGTGAATATAAATGATTCTTAAATACAAATGCACCATGTGGGGTTGATGCAAATGGAAATTTCATTGTGCTTACACAGTGACCATAAAGGTACTGAATCCTTAATCTTGAGTTTAGAGCTGCAACAATTGATTATTAATCAACTATTAAATTAACAAACTATTAAATTAATCATAAACTATTTTGATAATTGATTAATTGTTAAATTCTCTGATTTCAGCTGTGAATATTTTCTGGTTTCTTTCTTCCTCTCTGACAGTAAACTGAATATCTTTGGGTTGTGGACAAGACATTTGAAGACGTCATCTTGGACTTTGATCAACATTTTCTGACATTTTATGGACCAATAAATTAATTGATTAGTGGAGAAAATGGATTAATTGACAATGAAAATGACTGTTTTGGGAAAAAACTGGAAAAATAGGTCCAAACATGTGGAGCACATGGAAATATGTCAACAGACACAATTAATCAATCAGATAATCATGGAATGAAAATAATAGTTTATTACAGCCCGCTTGAGTTTACAAATCAACTTTTTAGGGGATAAAAGCACTGAGAGACACTTCAAGTTCAAGAGTAAAACAGAGAAATAATTAGGTGACAGATGTGTGTTGCACAAATTCCAAAAGCATCATTAGAACTAATAAACTAATCATCTGCAATAAGATTAACAAGCAACATAAACATAACATAAATAGTAGGTTTTTATGAGTTTTACAATAAGAACAGTACATATATATAAAAGATTTACAAAGATCAGGATCTGCACATGAACTCTCCAGGTTCTTTTCTCACTTTTTTCACAACTTTTTTTTGCTTCAAAGATTTTTCAAACCAGTTAATCAGTTATCAAAATAGTTTATTAATAGTTAGATTATTAATCAAGTAATTATTACAGCTCTACTTTCATAAGGGTTTTGTCAGGAACAGAAGAGCAAACACGTTTTATTCTGTTGACTAAATAGTTTGTTCACAAACAAAGACGGACATATAATTCTTATCACATTGTTCAGTTTGGGTGCAGATGTGTCTCAAACTACAACACACCTTCATGACAAGTCTAGAGTTTGCTTGGAGATAAAATCATTTCCACGTCCAAGTAAAGTTTTATGAATAAAGATCAAAATTCATCATAAGTTTGTTTTATAAACGAGGCCTCTGGTCGTCTCAAAACATCCTCAACTGTAAAAACTGATTTAATTTTGCAGAAACATCCTGAAACAAAAGAAAACAGTGTGGATGCTGAAACCCCGTCACTTTTTTCAGTGTTGAAGAAGCTTTTTGCCGCCTTTTCTCTCTCACACACACACGCACACACACACGCGCGTGCACACACACACACACACACAGATACTTTAACCTTGATTATCCTCTTGTTCAGAGTTGTGGTTGCAGGTCTGTGTTGAACTGAAGTTGTACTGAAATAAAGTTTTTTTTTAACGGCTGCACTTTTAGATCAGATAGAAACACTCACACGTCTGCTGCATCATTTCAAATATTTCTGTTGGATCTCTTCTGTTTCTTCGTTTGCAGTTTGATAATTACATTTTTAATCATAATTTTAAAAGTTTCACTTTATGGGACACTCTAATAAAACCCAACCTGACCCGACTCCATCCGTCTCCGTCCAGTCCTGAGTCATGGCCCCTGCAGCCGGCTCCAGGGGGATGATGGGTAATATTTCTTCCACTCCCCGACCATTTTATCTGCAGCGCGGCCGATCGATGCTCCTGAAGACGCTAAATCATTTGCAGGAGCGGAGCTGCATCAGAGCAGAGAGCATGCTGGGAAAAACAGAGGCAGACACACAGAGGGACGGGCTGCATTCACACTTCTTTCTCAAACATGTCCCATTATCCTCTCTGGTGACTTCTGGAGGACTTTTGCTTTGGTATGATCCAATATTTTTTGGTACGCTCTGTAAAGGCAGAATACAGGAACTTCCAAATAAGGTCATAGGTCAAATCAGAGGTCAGGATTAATATGTAGAAACAATAACCTGATATGAAGATATAAAACTGCAACTATTTACTTTAGTTTATTTTTCCTGCTTCATACTCCTGTGATTTGACCGAAGTTCATTTTGAATTCAGGACTCTTGCTGACTCTGTGGCTCTACTGTTGTAATTAGATGTTGTGCTTCTACTCAGTAAAGAATGTGAAAACTTCTCCTGCCACCGATCACATGTAGACCACAGACCACCAACTCCATTTACAATTTACAGTCTTACAGTTTACAAGGATCTAGTCGGTGCCATGAGGCAAAGTTCAAGTTTGATGGGATGTAGTGTGGGTGCCTGCAGGCGGTGCCAGTGGCAGTTATAAATATCTTGCGCAGTCAATTAAGTGCAAAGGTGTTCATGAAAGAGCTGGTCTTCAGTCTTCTCTTAAAAGACTGAGAGGGACTCTGCAGATCAAACAGAGTTAGGCAGCTCAGTCCACCATCGGGACACAAAGTGGAAGTGGAAGTGGTGGTTGAATCAGGCGTCTTTGTCCAAGGGCCAGAACTTTTCTCAGCTCTGTGGAGGCCTTTCAGATAACAGAAATGACATTGTTTTAGGTATAATTAGCCTGATATTTTTCAAAAATGTCAGTTTCTTACAAAATTAATGCTGTTTTTATTAGCCTATATCAATGTGAGCAGACTCCATTAAATCCATAATAATTAGATGGTTAACTAGAGATGCTCTCAGAGCATTTCGTCAGACATTTCGTCCACCAAGACCAACCTGTAACGACACGTGAGAGCGAGAGCAGAGAGAAACATGTTTTTAAGTACCTGAGTACGTCTGTAGCTTCTAACTGAATCTCTGTGGTTTGAAGTTTAGTTTCTCTCCTGCGTCGCTGTTTCTACTTTCAGGTTTCTGCTCCACTGCTGATGAAAACTCTGATCTCTAATCGATGCTGTTATGCTGTTGCACAGTTATTGGTCATGTGACAGAAGAACAGAACAGAAGATGTGTTTTAACACTTCAGATCCCTGAATTCTGAAGGAAGCAAAACAAACTATTCTGGTTTCTAATTAAGAGGTCAGATGATAATTGTAATGAATCATTTACATCAATGACGTAATGATGAATTGTGAATAATCGTTCAGTGATGCTGCAGGCAGCAGGACGCAGTGAGGCGAGGCGGCCACGTCCAGTTTTTATGATACAGTCTGTGGTGCAGACGTGTGAATGAACAGGTGGAGTCAGTCTGCTGAGTGTGTGTGTGTGTGTGTGTGTGTGTGTGTGTGTGTGTGTGTGTGTTTGTCTGTGTGTTTGTGAGGCCATGCAGGTGAAACCAGAGTCCTGTGGTACTGAGATCAATACAGGCGTCCCTTCTACACACACACACACACACACACACACAGTAGTAACAGTGTGTTATTGAGCTTCTCTGGAATCCACTCAGGTTTATCTTCTGCTTGAAACTTTTCTGTTTAAAGCTGATCATTCTTTATCATCATTATTTTAAATTTATATAATTATATAACAGTGTCTCCTTTATGCAAGTCATAAATATTATATTATTGTTGTAAAAACATTCAAACTTAAAAAAAAGATGTATAGGCTTCATATGTTTACAGTTGAGAATGTAAGAACCGCTGGTTGAGTCAGTTCAAAATGTCAAGACGACATACTGCGATAGATTTTTCAGATTTGAATTAAAAAACTTAAATTTAAAAAAGTTTAAAATGTTTTGCCAACCTATAATCTTATTTTTTAAAAATCACGTATTTCAAAAACTTTGTCACAGTGAACTCAGTATTTTTTTTAAATACAATTTTTGGAGGGTTTTAAAACTCAAAGATTTCTGTTTATCTAAAGAAGAAAAGTAAATTATCTGAATAAAACTTGAGTTTGGAGTTTCGCTCAAAACTCACAAATCTATGACAGTATGTTGCTGTGAAATCTGGAGAAAATAAAAATGATAAATGAAAATCAAAATGTTAAAAAAACACAGTTCCATATAATTTGTTTCTAAAGTCACAAGGAGCCGCTGGAGAGGGACTAAAGAGCTGCATGTGGCTCCGGAGCCGCAGGTTGCAGGCCCCCATTCTTGTTTATATTGTTCCTGTTTTCTTTATTTCCTGTTGTTTATATCGCTTGTTTACTTATTTATTATTTATTGTTTTTTATTGATGCTCCTTTCTATTTTACGATCCTCTCTGCTGCTTTAAATTTCCCCACTGTGGGACTAATAAAGGAATATTTTATCGTATCTTTTTATTAAGTCACACAACAAACACACCAGTTCACTCACAAGAGTCAGAAAAATAAAAAATGATCCAATGTGATGAGACGTTCAGGTGACTGTAAAAAAAAGTGTAAAATGAAAACACCAAGAACAGAAAATGAAACTGAATTTTTAAGAAATAAAAGTAGATTTGATTTTTCAAACATCTCTTTCACGTTGGTGTGAGACAGTAAACTAACCGTCCAATCAGGAGAGAGATCTGCTTCTTCAGCTGACCTTTGTGAGCGTGTGTTTGCGTGTTTGTGTGTGTATGTATTTTCAACACGTTATTTATCATATTTTTATCGTTGTTGTTGCTGTTGACTCGTCCTCATCTCTGTTTATCTGTTTTTCCTCACAGAAGCCGGCCAATCAGAAAGCCCCAACCAGGCCAGCGAATCAGATATCAAGGAGCAGCCAGAGAACGGTGAGACCTCGTTCATACACACACACACACACACACACACACACACACTCTTCTATACATGTTGTACTGTACACACACACACACACACACACAGTCAGGGTGACCTGTGTTTGGCCCCGGTGGTCAGACGGAGCACGGCTGTGGGTTTATCACACACATACATATACACACACACACACACACACACACACACACACACACACCACACCCCACACACACACACACACACATTCCACAGTGGAGGTTGTTTGTCTGGATCAGGGAAGTGTGTGTGACAGATTTTTAAGTGTGTGTGTGTTGATGGATGACAGAGTGTGCAGAGCAGCATACTGTACAAGAGTGTGTGTGTGTGTGTGTGTGTGTGGAGGATATCCTCTCTGGTTTTATCTGTGTGTGTCTGTATGTGTGTATTAGACCTTGACCCTGGGGTTCAGCTACGTGCTGGTAGACACACACACACACACACACACACACACACACACACACACACCACACACACACAGCTGGTAGTGATTATCATTGTTGGGAAACAGAAGCTTCACTTTTCTGCTCTGTACAGTTACTACTGACACCACTGCTACCTCAACTTATACTACTTGGACAAGTTACTCTTAAAATGTAATATATTATATATCACAAGTTACTTTCAATTGAAAGTAATAATTTACTTAACAATATTACTGTGTGTCACATTACTTTTCCTTACTTTGACCAAAATAGCGGCAGAAGTGTGACGAGCCCTGGGGTCTGCAGCCTTTACACTCAAAAGAGCAATTTTTGTACCAAAAAAGGAGGATAAACTCTGGAGCTGCAAATATTAAATTCTGTAGTTAGAATAAACATCCATATCAAGTCAGGGGAGACTCAAGACTAACTGTTGGCAAAATTTAGAGGAAAAGGTGCCGAGCTCTGGACTGATGCACATTCTAGTTGACCAGGTGAAATTATTTAACATACAGGCTCCACATTTTTACAGTTGGAGAATATAAGAATGACTTTAAGTTTAAAACGATGTTAAATTTTGATTAAAATGTCAAAAACACAGGGAGCCTTTGGAGAGGGGCAAAAGGTTACAGACCTCTGAACCAGCCAGTATAAACTGGTGGAGGTGGTTTCACATCAATATGACCACAGATGGCCCTGTACTGCAACACTTACGTTGGGTGGAGCCAATCCCAGCTGACACTGGGTGAGAGGCGGGGTAGACCCTGGACACATCGCCACAAAGAGAGACAACCATTCACGCTCACATTCACACCGGTGGTCAGTTTTTTCACCAGTAAATCTGCATGTCTTTGGACTGTGGGGGGAAGCCGGAGTACATGCAGAGAACCCACATGGAAACAGGGAGAACATACACACTCACCTCAGAACAGCTCTGCCCCAGCTTAACCACTGCACCACTGTGCTGCACCATATAACTAATATATTACTAGTAATAAGTTACTTTTGTAATGAGTTACTGCTTGATTCCACCAGCAGTTACATGGCTGCTAGAACTGACTACAGCCAGAAGCAGCTCTGCAACTCTGCTCCGCTTCAGATACACTCTGAGTCTATTGTTGATAGAAGTCATGTGAAGCTGCACAGAGCAGATCGAGCAGACAGGAAGTGAGCCACAGGAACTGGTACATTTTCAAAATATAAGACCCGGAGCATAAAAACAGCTGACAAAGAAACGTACCCAGGGTAGAAGGACAAAAATCAAGGAAAGGGACCAAATCAGCAAAAACAGACGAGCAAAACTCTCCACTTCTGAAACACCGCTGGTGGTGTGTGAAGCCGTGTGGAGGATGATTCAAGGTGTTACCACCTGAGCACTGAACACTGCTGCAACTACTGATACTACCACCACTGAATCTGTTGATAGATACACTGCTGCTACTGTTACAACTGGTTCTACGTCTGTTAGTGTTGCTGCTACTGATTCAAGGATTCAAAGGATTGAAATTTTTTTTGCAAAAAAAATAAAAAACTCATTATCAGTGCAGTGAATTTCTTAGTTCACTGTGTTCTTACCTGGTGCTGTCAATTATTCTTATTATTACAAATTAACTAGAAACTTAAGTTTAATAAATAAAAAACAGAGCAAGACAGAAAGAAAAGAAGGAACTAGTGAGGTCTGAGGTAGAACAGTTGGTGAACAGTTGTACTAAAGACAGACGAGAGGTTCTGCTTCTGTTTCTCCTTCTGTTGTAATGACTCAGTGGAAACAACCAGACGTTACTCAGTTCTGCAGCCAATACTGTGATCATGTGATCAATATCATCACTGAGTATGTAATAATGAAACCTGTCTGTCTCTCTGTCTCTGTCTCTGTCTCTCAGGTCATCTGGGTTTTCAGGACAGCTTCGTGACGCCCGGCGTCTTCACGGTGGCCGAGTTAGTACGAGTCTCACAGAGTAAGTCTTCTCCGTCTGTGATGGAGCAGATCTGTCATCGATAGTGGAGCTAATTTAATTCATCCAGAACAAACCAGATGCTGTTCTGCTTCATCAACACACAAACACACACAAACACACACACAAACACACACTCAGACATGAAGAATACTGTGGAGAAGAGTCCAGCACACACACGTCCAGCTACATGAGTCTGTGAACATTGTCTGTTGGTCTGTTAGCTCGCTGTTTATCTCACAAACCTGAAAGACGCTCAGTTGTATTTATGTTTATGCAGAATCCTGGTCTGGTTTCTGATTGGCTGTCTGGTGTCCTGTAAGATAAAAAGCACCTGAAACATGTTGAAGGTCAACAGTGTAATCAAAGGTACAGATGACTGATCAGAGTGCGTTAAAGCCAGATGACCACAGCAGCAGGACTCACTGCAGCTGTAACCTGCTTGATCTGAGTCATAATGCTTTCAGCCAATCACAGCCCTGATTTTCAACTTGTTCAAGGGAGTCAAGAAGACGAGGCGATGCCAAAAATTAGAGGAAAAGGCACCGAGCCACAGATGTAGGCTATGACACACATTTTAGTTGACAAAATATTAAAACTTTCTTTTTTAAATTGGTGTGTAAGCAACAAATTTTTACAGTTGGAGGATGTAGGAATCACTTTACACTGTAAAAAAAAAGAAAAGAAAAGTTAAGACAACTCGAAATTTCAAGGCAACGTACTGCAATAGATTTTTGAGTTTTCAGCCCAAATCAAACTTTTGGACTTTGAAATAAAATTTAAAAAGTTTTGCTGACCTGTAATCTTTAGTTGAGATGATTTACTTAATACTCAAAAATAAAAAAAAAAAACCAAAACAAAACAAAACATGTTTTTTGCAAAAAATGGATCACATTGAGTTGTATCATTTTGGTGTCTGAAAAAGAAATGGTTTCATTGAAAATATAAAATTTTTCCTCTTCAATGCATTTACTCAATACGTTTTTAATGAAATTTTTGGGGGTTTCTAAAACTGAAAGATTGAAGTTTATCTAAAGAAGAAAAGTAAATTATCTCAACAAAACTTAAGAATTTGAGTTGGACTCAAAACTTAAAAATCTATTGCAGTACTTACCTTGAAATTTTGAGTTTTCTCAGTTGTTTTGACAAATGAAAATCAAAATGTTAAAAAACGCGTTATTCATTTCCATATAATGTTTTGTCAAAGTGACAGGGAGCCACTGGAGCGCAGCTGAAGAGCCACATGTGGCTGCAGAGCTGCAGAGCTGCAGACCCCTGAACTAGTTCAACTAAAATTCACATTTACTTCAAATTCTCTAAAGTCTGACATCCTGAAACTTCAGATGAAATCTGAGTCTGTGAAGTCATTCATGTCTCAGTGCCTCCACTCCTGCTCCGACTCTGCATCCTCACACACCTACAAACAGGAGCAGCAGCCACAAAAAACCATAATTAAAAATCTGTCTCTAACCACGTCCTCGTCCTTGATGTCAACTGCACACAAATTTGTGTCCTTGTTATTGTTCTTTTGTGTGTACGCGTCAGTTCAGAGGCCAGTTTCACAGAGATATTTTAGATCAGTCTGTAGCATTGAACTAGTCTTAATTTTTTTGTAAGTCAGACTGTTTCACTAAAATAAAGACTGACTGTAAATAAAAAAAAATTAGACGCCTTATTGTTATCCCCATGCTGACTCAGGCTGTAGACCCACGTTACCATGGTAACAATCAGTGCCACCAATTGATCAGTAGCACCCAACAACAAAAAAGAGGAAAACATGTCTCATAATTTGTGCTTTGCTGACATTATTATTATTTCTTTGCGTCTTGTAGAATATTTTTTTTTTATCTTTTTTGATCCTCTCAGATGTGGATTATCTCTGTTTACTGTCATTGACGTTTGTTTCTCTTTTTGTATTGTTTCACTCTTTGCTAAGTAAAATGTCCTTTTAATTATTGAATTTCTCCAAAAGACACATATTTCCTGCTTAAAAGGGCTTATTTACCAGAATTCATTGTGCCATAGTTCTACTTAAGAACTAAACTGCTTTGTGCAACAGATGAATTTAGACGTCTGACTGTCTGTTGATCTGAGCCACAGTCAGCTTTGTAACCAGCTCACACTGGAGTCTGATTGTGACCACATTTTAAAAATAGTGTGAACAGTCAAAGAAAGAAGATCAGATCTGAATATTAGATCAGAACTGAGCTCTAAAGCTGCAGTGTGAACAGTGTCAGTCAGTGTTACACTGTAAAACTGCACTCACGAAAAACTAAATCATTTGTGTAAAACATTAATATTTAACACATTTTGATTGTTGGTGACATCACCTGTCAGCTGTGACATCATCAGTTCTGACCAATCAGCAGCCTCTCTCTCTGAACTCATTTAATGATGAGAAGGGACGATCAAGAGACCGCAGAGTGGAGGAGAGAGAGAGAGAGAGAGGGGAGGATGAGATGGACGGGCGACAGACAGAAAGGACAGGAGAGAGAGTGAGAGAGAGAGAGAGAGAATGAGGGGCGATCGAGGGGCAAACGTGACCTTTAAAAAGTGCCGACATGCAGGAGAGAGAGAGAGAGAGAGAGAGAGAGTGACAGAGAGCGCAGTGGGATCTATATGAGTCTGTCGATCGCCCACCCTAACAATAGGAGATGTAAAGTGCCTGTCAGCACACACCACACACACACACACACACACACACACACACACCCTGATCAAAGAGCCATCGATCACACACACACACACACACTCACTCACACACACACTTATCCATGCCTGATCAGATGCACGCCACTGCGCACATAGTCACTTAATAACACACACACACACACACACACATCCTGCCATAGGTGTGTGTGTTCAGGGCGCCAGGCAGACCCAGACGGGGCACCAGGAAACCACACACACACACACACATTTAGAGGCATCTGATAAACTAGTTGCAGTTTTGTTTTCTCCCCAAAAGGAAACTGAAAAGTAGAAAAATACTTTCACTCTCTCTGTATCAGTTCTCAGAGCTCAGCTGTTTTCTGATTGGCTCTCCTCTTTCTACATCATCAAATAACTAATTAAAACCAAACTGATGAGAAAAATATCGGTATGATAAGAACTACCTAAAATGACAGAAACCATCTTTGGGAAACATTTATTTGACGTCTTCTTTGATGTTTGAGTTTCGTGCATGTCCCATCTGCTAACATGGAGGGGGCGGGGCTTATGACCTATACTGCAGCCAGCCACTTTAAAATGTAATTGGAGCTGCAGTTTTTGAATCAACCCAGATCAGTTTACAGTGGTTTTTTTGCACTTTTATATCTCCTATAGTTTCCATACAGTATTATTGTGATATTTACAGATATGGATTCTCCTGCTGAGCTGCAGGTTTATAGTGACTGTCTTGAACATTTATGTTTATTTTTTACTTCTTTAGTACCGCTGCAGTCATGCTGTAATATTTTTATGATAGTAATACAGTAAAGACTGCAGCAGTGGTCCAGCTGTGCCATTTTGTTACATCATACATTATAATTGTAATATTCAACCATACAAAAGGTTAATTTTTATTTCATTATATCAGCACTTTGCACACTTTATTTCCCACCACAGCGGCAAATTCTACACCCTTAAAGAATTCTTTTAAAAACCTTTTGTCAAAGTGACCCCCAGTTTTCAGACGGTGTGAATTATTGGAGTGAGACACATCAGAGGCTCTGATTGACTGAAGCCTTTTCCTGCTTTTGATTGGTTGGTACCTGTTGTCTCCATTGGTTACGATGGTTATTGAGCTGATCAGGCAGCCTGTGTTCAAACAGATATGAACACAGGTGAGCCTTGAGATTTTGTTTTTCCCTCTGGTGTGACTCAGGCACAAAAAGTTTGAAAACCACTGGACTGAATTTAAAGAACAGGGTCACATATTTTCCAAATTTGTCTTTATTCCACATTAAGGATCACTTCTTACATCAGGTCCTAACTGAATTAGAGCTGCAAAAAATACTTCTGACATTTTATAAGCAAACAACTATTAATCGATTAATCAAGAAAACAGTCAGTTGATTAATGGACTATGAAATAAATGCAGCCCTAACATGAATACGATGTGAGTGAGCATCAGTGACGAAATCAGTTTGATTGCATCATTTTCTGTGTGAAAGTTTCCTAACTGACTGCAGGAGACGCAGCGCAGCTCCAAGCAGCGTGAAGCAGCGTGAAGCAGCTGAAGCAGTGTGTCGTTTTGAGATTAACTTTTGTCTGATGTCGTATTAAAAGCGCTGCAAAACATTTGGTTCATGAAGTTGAAATGAAGAGGTATCATATAGATAATACCTCATTTCAACTTCATGAATCAGCAATTCTTTTTAAAGACACTCAAATTCAGCTCGTACATGGTGTCAACAGTGTCAACATCACCAGAGGAAATCCATCAAAGACTGTGTGTGTGTGTGTGTGTGTGTGCGTGTGTGTGTGTGTGTTTTATAAAAACGTGCACTTTTCCTTTAATAGTGAGCCTCCACTTTCCTCCACATTTAATATTTTTAATGAGAGGAAGATAAAGAGGAGTGTGTCTGTGGCTGCACAGAGCTGCTGTGATGTTGGTGCAACACACACACACACACACACATACACACTCACACTCTACAGTATATGGTATATTCATATACTCTCACACATACACATTCAGGCAGACACAAATGTATTCACAGATGCACACACCCTCTCTCTATTCTGTGTGTGTGTGTGTGTGTGTGTGTGTGTGTGTGTGCGTGCGTGCGTGCGTGTGTGTGTATTGTGTTGGTCAGCAGATTTGCAGCGATGCGGCTCTGGAAGAATCACTTATAGATTAGAGTGCAGGAGAGTCCACTGTGTGTGTCTGTGTGTGTGTGTGTGTATGTGTGTACGTGTATTCCTATCGTTGTGGGGACACAAACATGTTTACACACTCACATTGTGGGGTCTGGCCTGCTTTATGGGGACAAATTGCAGGTCCCCATTATGTAAATCATTAAATTTTAGGGTGAAGACTTGAGTCAGGGTTAGGGTAAGGTTAGGTTTAGGATAAGGTCAGGGTTAGGGTTAGGTTTAGGCAGGGACTTGTGATGGGTAGGGTCAGGATAAGTCTCCAGGAAATGAATTAAGTCAATGTAATGTCCCCAGAAGTGATGAAAACACTAGTGTGTGTGTGTGTGTGTGTGTGTGTGTGTGTTGTGTGTGTGTGAGACCTGCTAGCTATTCCAGGTTGTAAAAAGCTAAAGAGCCTGAATGGTGTGTGTCTGTTGTGTACATGTATGTATGTGAGGTCGACAGTGTTTGCTGTAAAATTGCTGACAGGGTTTATTAGAATTAAAGATAAATGAAAACAAAACACACTGAGACACTCCGAGCCAATCAACCGACCCGATCATTTATTCAGCATCCGTTCATCCAGCTGTAAACCTGTTTAAATCTCATACATGTAAACTGAATTAAATCTGTTTTATTTCAGATTCTAGATGAGCTTGTGATGAATTCAGTAACTATGGCAACCAGTAGGGCGGGGCAATAGGGCTCGTCCATAACTTAGTCATGCTTAATAAGAAAAAAATAAATCAAAAAAATAAATAAATAAAAATAATAATAGAAAGCAAAATACCAAAAAATAGTAAAAATAGGGCAAAACAGTGAAAGAAATAAGACAAGAGAAACAAAAAAAAAAACATGACAATAAGAATAAATGACAATAGAAGGAGAATGCAGAGACATTACATGATGTTGTCTAGTCAATATAAATAAATAAAAGGAATGAAATAAGACATCATGTAATGTGAATAAAATAAGTACAAATAAAAAGAATAAAGATTAAAATATATTAAAAAGAGACAAAATAATAAAATGGGGACGTTAGAGCAACGAACTGCAGCTTCTCTTTATTATATGTGTGTTCATACACACGGGGTTTGAGCTACATGCTAACATCAACATACTAATCAGTAAGTATCACAATATTAAAGTAATGTAACTTGATTACTTTCCGTTACTTTTGGATTATCTCATTATAAAATATGGTGAATTTTTTAGTCTAATATGGTGTTTTTAGGGCTGCAACTAACAATTATTTTCCTCATCAATTAATCAGTCAGTTATTTTCTCAATTAATCGATCAGTTGTTTGGTCCATAAAATGTCAGAAAACAGTGAAAAATGTCCTCAAGTGTCTTGTTTTGTCCACAATCCAAAGATTTTCAGTTTACAGTCAGTGAGGAGTAAAGAAACCAGAAAATATTCACATTTAAGCTGAAATCAGAGAGTTTGGACTTTTTTTATTGAAAAAATGACTAAAAAGCATCGCATACAAGCATACAAGCACTGATTAATTCATCCTGCCACGATCTTGTCACAAATAGGTCCAAACATGTGGAACACATGATCAGTGATTATTTTCATCATCAATTAATTGGTCAGCCATTTTCTCCATCAATCAATTAGTTGTTCAGTCCATAGAATGTAAAAAAATTGTAAAAAATCTAACAGCTGTTAGCTTGTTTACGTTTGTACTATTAGCATCCCAGGTGCTAATTTGTCATTTTCAGTGTGCAGGTTGCAGCTTAGTCTGACTCACTGGATGCACACTATGAGTATAAGTCCATTGGCCGCGATATCACAGCATCCGCTATCTGCATTTTCAAAGTCTCTGGGAAACAAGAACACCCTCCGAGCTGCAACCTGCACGCTGAAAATGGTGCCTGGGACACTAAAGGTTCGCACATAAACAAGCTAACAGCTGTTAGCTTTTCTTGTGCAGTGATGTAGTCATTCCCAACGTGCAAATTTTCCACCAAAACAAGTTCCCTCTCAATGCTATTTGTAGCAGCACCATCGCTGCATCCTGGGCTGAGCTCCGCCCAAGACATTTGTGATTAGTTTAAAGCAATGCAAACAAGGCGGGGTGTTTCTCCTCCTGTAGCAGAATGTGTATGTGTGGAACCAGACCCTTCTTCAGCACTGAGAGCTGTAGGCGAGACAAGTTGCAACCAGGAGGTTGTTCTTCCCTGGGACTTTGAAAACATAGATAACGGACGCCGTGATGCTGCTTGAAGCAAGCGACCAATGGCAGGACTTACACCAGCAGTGTGTATCCAGTGAGTCAGACTATCATCCCCCTAAAAAACTGATTTCTCAGCAAAAAAAGGTTGAAATAATTCAGTCTGACAGGCACAACTCAAACTCCTGTTTCTGTGTTGAAGATTAAAAGAAAAACTTCAAATACTTCAGAAACTCTTCAGCTGTTCAAAACTGAGAGTGTGTGTGAAGTTTACGTCCATATGAACATAAATATACTGAACTGATACGCAGCTGTGTGTGTGTGTGTTTGAGAGACACCTACTGTACCAACAACACCTGCACCACACATGTGGGTGTTTGTGTGTTTACGAGAGAGAGAGAGAGAGAGAGAGAGAGACAGGGAGAGAGAGACAGGGAGAGAGAGAGAGATATTGTTTAATAGAGTGAATGGACACACACACACACACAGGGGTCTGCAGGGGTGACTGAAGCCTATAGCTTACCAGAAGATGAGAAGTGGTCGGGGGTGCAGGGGAGGGGGGGAGGGAGGGGGGTATTGAACAGGGCACACACACATACATTCTCTCTCTCTCTCACACACACACACACACACACACAGCGGGTGACCTTGGCGTTGTGCAGCCATTACACAATTCAGTGGCAGGCCAATCGAATCTCTCTCTGTCGATCAATATCCTATTAAAGCAGCACACAAAGAGAGGGAGGGAGGCTGAGAGGCAGAGAGACTATAGGTTAGTGTAGCAGCCGTGTATTAAATGTAATTGGTCAGTTCAGTATATTTCTGCAGACTGGATTCTGACTTCTCCTCCTCAATCACCCCTCGTTCCCTCTCTCAGTCTCTGCTCTCCGTCTTTAAACTCTTTCACTCTTTTTGTTCGTGTTGCCCAAACTTCCTGTGTGGAGCCCCGTCTGCCCTCTGGTGTGGAATATTTTCACCGCTTTGCCTTTCTGTCAGACAGCGTTTTCTGCCTGGAAACTGCCGTTACATCAGCTAGATATTGCTCTCTCCAAACCAACCAAACTCCATTGACAAAATTAGTAATTTTACCTCACAGAACACAGGAGGTGCTGGTCTGTCACTGCCTTGATCTGTTAGTTTATTTGTGTTATTTTGTGACTCTGGAGAATTTGAACTCACCTTTCAGATCACTGAAGTCACACAGAAACAAAAACAAACTGTACAGCAGACCAACAACTTCTGTGTTCTCTGAGGTAAAATGAGTGTTTTTGTCAGTGGAGTTTGGTTGCTGGTGATATTTGGTTTACATAACAGGGGTTTCCAATCAGAAAAAGCTGCATGATGGTGGTTAAAAGAAACTCATGTTGACTGAAATGTGAGAAGCTAGTCTTCGGGGCTTTCTGCCAGAAAGGTTTTCTGGTCTGTCCTGTGTGAAACCGTGGCTTCTGACTGCTTTTCAACATCCTTGACATTTTATTTCAGTTTTTCTTTTTATTATTTTCAGTTTTCACTTCCAGCTTGGTTAAGTTTAGGCACCAAAACTACTAGGTTTAGGAAAAGCTCATGAATTTGTGTTAAAATAAACCTTTTCGGGGGGATGTTTAGCTCAGTGGGTAGAGCGTCCGACCCATGTATGGAGGCTGTTAGTCCTCTGCAGCGACCGCTGGTTTGACTCCCGCCTGCAGCCCTTTGCTACGTGTCATCCTCTCTCTCTCTGCCCTGTTTCCTGTCTGCTCTCTGGCTGTCCTATCAAATAAAGGAAAAATAACTAAAAAAAACCCAACCTTTTCACCACATTTAAAGCTTGAAGAATTGTCATGTGACATTTTGTTGAGTCATAATCACCGTGGCTACTAGAAGGCTTTGTCATTGACAGACTGAGTGGGGAGCTTCTGATTTTTGGGGACCTCAGGCAAATATTTTATAGACTATAGAAAATTTCAAGTTCTCAAATGTAAGAATTTGCTGCTTTTTCTTGTTTTGACTGCAAACTTTTTGGACTGTTGGTTGTACAAGATGAGACATTTAATGAGGTTGCTCTAGGAGATTGTGATGGACAGTTTTTTAAATTGTTTTCTGATGTCTTAAAGACTTAAATATGAAGTAATTAATTGAGAAAAGAATTATTGATTATGAAAACCTGCTGCAGGACTGTAACTCTGTAACCTTTCCTGTATGTACAGACGCTAAAACAGCAGCAATAAACCTGCACCACTTAATCAAAGGTGTGTAAAAATCCAATAAATTAACATTATCGGTAATTAAAGTATATATACTGTATATATATATATATAGAACACGTACTATATACACTCAAGTTATGTTGTAATGTGCTCAGACTGAACTGAGAGCTGCAGGTCTGTGTGTCTCTGAGCCACTTTGATGTTTATAGACACTTGTAACAAGCTCAATCTGCTTCACACACACACCACACACACACACACACACACACACACACTGATGCGTGACTGGAGTGCCAGGGGCGCACCTTGGCACTGACACAAATTTCATGTACACACACACGCACACACACACATACACTTTTCCTCTGAGTGTGTCAGGAGAGCTGATATTAGACGTAAGGATTTGGGGATTAAGTTGATATGATGGCATAACACTCCCACTGCACACACACACACACACGCACACACACACAGAAATACACACTGAAACTCACTCAAAGACACACACTTCTAGAGAAAACACACACACAAACAGATAAGAAGGCAGATGACCCACTTGGCACCTTCTAGTACCTTCGTCTGGAGGCATTCCCACCCAACACACACACACACACACACACACACACACACACATGCACACACATGCACACACAGCGATGCAGGGATGAAAAGATGAATAAAGCTGGAGGTCTGCATGGTTCAAACTCATCCATCCCTCCTTCCTCCTGCCCTCTGTCGCCCCTGGCAACACACACACACACACACACACACACACACACACAACACAAACAGCTGGTGGTGTGCCAACACCATATGGGCACCACAGCCCAAATGGCACAAAGATGTGTGGCAATTTTAATAATAATCACAATAATAATGATAATAAAACTGTTACAACTGCAACAATAAAACATTAAGATAAGATAAGTGTTTATTGATCCTCAGGGGGAAAATCAGGTGTTACAGCAGCACAAGGACAGAAATAAATACTGAAAAGTGGAAGATAAATAATTAGAAGAACACACAATAAGAAAAGAAATAAAAATAGACACTTCAGAATTAAAAAGCCATAAGGAGCAGCAGCATGAGGAAATTTTATCAAAGTGAATCATTCAAGTTCAAGATCAATAAAAGATGATAACATAGAAACATCATTGATTTAAATGAGGTAATAACAGCAGAATTATACAGGAAATGACCTAAAAACATGAAGATAATAAAGATGAAATGAAGCTTCAGCTGGCAAACAGCCAGAAATCAACCTCCACGACTCACAAACACAAAGACAAACTTACAGAGGAACCTGTTTGTTCTTAATTGGCAGAAAATTAATAATTAAAGTTAAAAGACCAACAGTTTAAAGTCCTGGCAGCGCCCCCTACAGGTTGAACTGTTCATTACAGCCACAATATGACAGTTGGACTGAACAAACTGATGGTTTAGTTCACACAAATGTCCAGGACTGTCAAAAATCACATGAGAACTTGTGAGACATATTTTTTATGTTATAGTAAGTCAACAAGGTTTGATTTTTGAGCTCATTTTACTAAAATGTATCAAGCTGATCTAGCTTATTTAGTTCAAGACCAGTTAACAACACATACGTTATGCACTTAGCATATATTCTGATAGATTAATGAACTAAAAATGTTTGTAAAATATATTCTGAGTGTTACTGTCTCAATAAAACAAATAGTTTGTTCACTTAAAATACAAAAGCACATTATTACGAGGGTCACAGTGTTGTGTTGAACACAAAATGTTTTGCTCTCTTGACATAAAAACTGCAGTGATTCCCTGTGTTTTTATCAACTTATTATTTTCTTGTCCACACAGTTTAGTTAAAATTAATCAAAGCAACGTTTATTTTTTATTTTTAGAGTGCAGGCATACCAGCAAACCTTCAACATGAGGGAGTGACGTGATGTTTAAATATGACCCAGGAAGTCCAGGTTGAGTAAAACATCCATGAGTTTGAACATTTATCAGACTTCAACTGAGAGCTGCAAGAATGAGTCCTAAAACCTGGAAATGAGTTGGTTATTTTTCTGAAATAAGTTCTGTGTTTAACACAGGCTGAGGAGAATTTAACATTTTGTTCTACGACATAAAATTAATCAGTTAATACTCGACTCCTGAATTTAGAGGCTTTTACGTGTCTTAAAAGAGGCGGCTGCTAACAAGTGGCTAAATGAGACTACAGAGGTTAAATGTCATCACGCCAGACATTTGTCACTTAGTGGTGGTGACGTTAAGGTCATATGACTGTGGTGTAGTTTGTTAATAGCCTTATGTTAGCTTTTTACTTCTGGTGATGCTTAAAAAAGTGGAGTTCAAGATTATCTTGCAGAACAAAACATGTCAGCATGATAAATGTTTAATTTTCTGTACTAACCCAAAATAACTGTAAGAATCTCACTGGATTTTTGAGGAGGGAACCAGAGCGACGCTAACTTCAGGGTTGGACTACAAAAATACTTCATATCTGCAGCCTTTAATATTTGCACCATCTTCAGGATGATGCAAGATCCCTCTGCTTCACACCGGGGTCCTGCATCATCCTGTCAAGATTTATTTCACAACAACGACCTGCTCACTGTACATTATCCCTCATATACTACCAAATAAAAGAAAAGGCAACCATTCATTTATATTTTCTTGCATTTTGCAGTCAAAACCTGAAGTTTTTCAGGAGCCATAACTCTGTTTCCATGGTAACGCCTGTGGCTACGACTAAGCTTGCATCTTACAGTCCCCATCCTGTGGCTTGTTAACAAGTTGCAATAAAGACTTTGCCTTGCTGTTATTAATCATTTTAGATGATGAGGGGTGGGCAGTTATTTTTCATGAGGGGCCACATGAGAAATTGATCAGACATCAGATTATGTAAGTTCCTAATAATGACCAAATCTCTAATAATGGAATGATCAGAAGTGTTCTATATAGGACACTTCTACTGTTGGTCATCCTTTATGAATTGCAATGTGATTAATTGTGGACTAATATTTTGTTGGTAATGTCCAAAACCTGATGTTTTACAGTGAACCATGCAGGCTGTAGAAGTAGAAGTAGAAGAAGAACATAAACAATATGGATGTTCAGCACTGAGTGAATAAAGTTACAGCTGAATATAATAAATATTCATATAAATATACAGCTCATCATCATTAACAATGAAAACAGCACTGAGCCCTTTCAAAATAAAGGTCTGATAATGGTTGCAAAATACTTTTGACAGTCTTTGCTTGATTTTTAATTTTTGGTATTTCCATGATGGCTGCATCCAGCCCCCCGGGCCTCACTTTGCCCAGCTCTGTTTAAGATGCTGCCTGATACTATTTTAAAATGGTTAACGGACACTTTCACTGGAACTACTTAGTAGGTGTCCACTGTCAGGAAGTAATGGACACCCTGCAGCCAATGAGAATCAAGTGCTCACCCAGACCATGGTGTTAAAAATTTTAAATTCAGTGCAACTTACACTTCCTGAGGATATCATTATCTCTGATGTTCATCTAATATAAATGTCCATAAATCAGCTTGGAAATAATAGAAAGATGCTGCAGAACTTCATATTTTTAAGTTTCCTTCAGTCTCAAACTAATCCAGGGACAGCTGTCTGTACATGCATGGGTACACTGCAAACAGGAGCTGCTAACAAACGTCTCAGCAGGCTTTAAAAGGTGCCTGATCACACAGTTGTTGTATTATTAAAACATTGATACACAATAAATGATGAAACACAGCAGTTGTTGCTTCATTTGCAGTTTAATACAGGTTGTACTTAGCTGCAGATGGAAACTACTACGTACTAGACCTTGGGAAAAGTGTATGACCAAGTGTGTGTGTGTGTGTGTGTGTGTGTGGTGTGTGTGTGTGTGCAGCTCTCTCAGGCCAGTACTATCTCTGCAGGGCAGAGAGACAGAGAGAGAGAGAGAGAGAGAGAGAGAGAGAGAGAGAGTGATAGATAGATGGAGCGAGCTCACGGTGCTGAGCTCAGCAGAAAACTACCCACCAGGTCCTGTCAGTCCTCCTCCTCCTCCTCCTCCTCCTCCTCCTTTCATCCCATCACGCCATCATGCTCTCTGTCAATAAAGCGATGAAGAGGAGGGATGGAAGTAGGAGGTGGGGGGTGGGGTGGGGGGGCTGGAGGCGAGGGGCTAGACGGATGTCCGGGTTTGAAGCTGATTGCTGCCTTTGTTCAGCAGGATTTTCAAATTGAAGCGTTTGACAACAAAGAGCCGACTCTCTCCCCGTCTCTGTCTGTCTCTCCGTCTGTCTCTCCGTTAATAGTGAAGCCCTCGCAGGCCTTTGTACAGAATCTGCTCTCCCCGGAGAGGAGAAGAGGAAGAGAGGGAGAGGGAGGAGGGTAAATGGCAGAAGATGGACAGATCAGAGAGGGAAGGAAAGGAAAGAAAAGAAATTGAGAGGAAGACTTTTGTTTTGTTGATAGATGCTGATGTCCTGCTCTCATGGTATCAGACCCTGAGCTAATATTGAACATGTAAACACATCAGTGTGATATTAACACACAGCAGAGGGAGGTGATGCAGTGAGGAAAGTTCAGTATTAACTTCTCATCATGTCTGATGGAAATGATGAAGATCATCAAGACGTTTTCTGATTAAAAGAGTTTCAGCTCTGAGATGAAGAGCCAGGATGTTTTAGCAGCCATCAGGACTGTAGACCAGATTTAAGACTGATGTCATAAACAACGTCCTCATACCTAAACTACAGAACAGGTCAGCAACTCTCAAAACAACATCAGTGATTGGTGGAGAGAACCAGCCACAGGTGTACTGGACCTTAACTACATCATATAAGTCATGTGGCTGAAGTCATGTGACATTAACACTGTTAAATTTCAGCAGTTTGGTTTGGTCCGGGGCCTCAGCGTCTCTAAGAAATGTTGAGTGTGTTGTTGAAGTGCTGTTCCATTGATAACTGTGGTGTTAGATCCAGTTATTGTGATTTTTTCTGATTTTCCAGTTTAGTAGTTTGGTTTTCTTGGCGATAGTTATGGCTACAAGAAAAAAAAATGTAAATAATGAAAAAAACAGTGAGTCAGTTCATTGAGACGTACATGTGCGATGTTTGCACGGGGACTGCTGTGATTGGTGGAACTCGCAGAGAGTGAGGATGATTGGTTCAATTTGTGGAAAAGTTGCAGAGTTTGGAGAAAATTTCAAGGTTGTGCAGAATTATATTTTTGACATCATGTTGCAGACTGGAGGAAGTGGGACAGGGGGCCAGAAATGTCCCCCGGATCAACAGTTTGAGACCCTCAGGATCCAGTTGAGGTTGTTCAGTATCTGAGCTGCTGGATCAGACCTGGAGGGATCAGATGTTATAAAAGTGTTCATGTGAAATGTGTGTATTAATGCTTTCTGTCTCTCTTTGTCTGTCTCTCTCTCAGCTCCCATCGCAGCCGGCACCGGTCCAAATTTCTCATTGGCTGACCTGGACAGCTCCTCCTACTACAGCATGAGTCCAGGAGCCATGAGGAGACCGCTACCCAGCACCTCCTCCTCCAGGTACAAACACACAAACACACACACTTCCTGTCCACTGCTCTCTCTGCTTTGTGTGAAGACGTTCTTTTACACATTGAACAGCGCAGAAGATGAGAGACACAATAAGTAATAAGAAATTTTATTGGTTCAAAGTAAAACAGGAACATATAGAAACCAAACCACAGACTCAGCTAAATGTAGTGAGTCTTAAAAAAGCTGCTTTCTGTTGCATCGACTCCAACTCATCAGATCAGTGCGACGCTGAAGGTGGAGAAGCTTCATTTACACTTTTCATTTCAAGTGTCTCATGTCTCCTTCTCACTGTAACTTCAGTGTAACTTTTGACGTGGTCACACTCTGGAGGGGTTGAAGATTACATCCATGTTTTGAAGAGATGGAAGCATTTACACCTTTTCAACATCTGACAATAATGAGTCTGAAAACTCCCCCTAAGTTGGTTTGAACATTTAACAATCGATGCATCTCTGTGAACCACATCACAAGTCTGACTGCGTCCCTCCAGAGTGTGGTGTGTTTGGTAACAGCTCGTAAAAGATCACACACACACACAGATCATTCAGATCAGATAAACAACAACACGTTTACACCCTCTGTATGGTCATATGTGTTACAGACGTCTTTGTCTTCTTCTTGCTTTAATGTGAATTAAAGAAAGATGGTGGATTTTAATTTAACATCCAAAGGTGGACGATGTTTCAAGGCAATGTTCTGCTATAGATTTTTTGGACTCTTAAGTTTTGAAATAAACTTTAAAAAAGTTTTGCTGACCTCTAATGTTGAGATAATTTGCTTTTCTTCTTTAGATAAACTTGAATCTTTGAGTTTGAGTTGGACTCAAAACTCAAAAATCTGTTGCAGTCTGTTGCCTTGAAGTTTTCTCAACTGTTTTGTTTTTGACAGTGTGCGACCAAGTCATTGTTATGGAAGTCTCGGGTCCGGACTGACAAGTTCCTCGTCCTAAACTTTGAGTTTCGAGTCCTGAACAAGTCATAGTGTCTCTTTCACGTTCTTTGTGTAACTGTAGCATCTCGAATGATGTTGGAAGTTGTTGCGTCTCCATCTTTAATTTTCGACCTGCACGTTTTTTTATCCTGCAGTTGATTTCTTGTCGACCACGGCGTAGTTTTTGTACGTGAATGAAATGATCTTTGGTCTCATTTGTTCCAGCTGGAGCTCAGTAAGGTAACGTTAGTTCTTCGATACCGTCGCTCCAGCTCCAGTCACTACAGCACAGACTCTGGCTCCAATCGATGTCACCAGAACAAGATGGCAGCGCTCGTATCAGAGATACTTTGGACTCATTTTTGTTCAGTCTTACAAGAGGAGACGTGGCGGCCATCTTTATTTACAGTCAACTGGTCGGACTGGATAAACAATGAGCTGAAACTCGCGATAAAGCTGAAGAGAGCTGCAGCTTCAGCTTCATCAGGAGACACCAGCTCACTTCAGATAGTTACTGTAGAAAATGTTCATCATAGATGAATCATTTTATGGCCTTTGTTCTGTCTTTAGTAATTAAAATACTGCAGAACGCTGCAATGAAACGAAGCGAGACGTCAGCTGAATCTGAACTGGTGACGTTGAGGTTACGTGGTCAGCAGGACACAACAAAGTCCACATTAGAAACATTAGAAACACATTAGAATGAAACACAAACGCTGTCATACACACTGATGTAACATAGCCTCGTGTGTTACAGAGCTGTGTGTCCTCAGTGATATTGTTTCATGTTTAGCCTCCACAAAGCTTAACTACAATGAACACAACACACACACACACACACACACAACACACACACACACAGACACACACACACACACACACACACACACACACACACACACAGACACACATGCTTGCAGGGTTTGCCCTGACCTCTCCTGTTAAATCGATGCGGTCGCAAGAGTCGTCTGTCTGTCTGCTGAGATACCTGCCCTGCAGCACACACACACACACCACACACACACACACACACACACAACACACACACACACACACAGACACACAGACACAGTGAACCACTGACTCAGATTAGAGTGTGTGTGTTTGTGTGTGTGTGTGTGTCCTCTGTCTTTTTACACTCCCTCTCTCTCCTCTCTGACTCCACACACCTCTCCAGAGACCTCCCACACACACACACACACACACACACACACACACAGTGCTGCGAGGCAGTGCAGCAGCTCCATATGGAAATCTTTAAGTCTTTACTAATGTTAAAGAGTCTCCATTCATATAGTGTACGTATGTACCCCTCACTGTACAGGCAGGTCACACACACACACAACAACAACACACACACACACACACAACAACACACACAAACACACAGATAAATACACGCTCATACACACACTTAAGTATGTGAACCTTCTGTTAAACGAACACATCTGGTGAGTGAGAGGCCTTTTGGCACGTCAGGCGCAGTGAAGCGTGCAGCAGGTCTCATTAAAGGACGTGTTCACTGTGTTTTTATTAAAATGCTGTTCACCATCACTCATACAGTAACACACAAACACACAAACACACACAAACACACACTGCTACAGTTTTCAGTCCCTCCAGGATTTCAGGGGGTGTTTTGGGGATTGTTGTGGCCCAAAATGCACAATTTTCCTAAAAAATATGATGCATGTTGCAGTGTTTTTAGGTTAGGTGTTTTTAGGTAGTGCAGGAACGTGAAAATTGCAAAGGAAAGTTGCAATTTTGTTTTTTGTATGATGCATTAAAATCAAAGGCAGCTTGTTCCAGGGAGAACAAAACCGCACTCTGTTCTGAGTGTAACCTCACCAAAAAGGCTCTGGAATACAAAAACAAACAAAATATCCTTTATTTATAGATGAAGATCTGCACCTGAGGGGGATTCCACAAAGAAACAAGATTTCAAACTCAGTCAAAACAACACAAAATTGTAAAATGAAAGTGCACAGAATTTTGTAAAATGTCAATAACAAATGACAAATGTTGTGTTCTTCTCAAAACACAAACACTGAGTCAGTTCACTGAGACGTACATGTGTGATGTTTGTGTAGAGAACTGCTATGATTGGTGGAAGTCGCAGAGAGTGAGGATGATTGGTTCAATTTGTGGAAAAGTTGCAGAGGCAGTGTTTCTCTGTGGTCCAGGAACCGGTATAAATGAAACTTATAAGTGTGTTGGTCTGTCGTCATGTATCAGAGGGTTCACAGAGACGGTTCACATACAGACCAACGTTTATGACTTTCATGATGTGGAGACAAACACATTCATGTATGTAGAAACTCAATATAGTATGAATATAACTGTCTGAGTGTATTCAGGGTGGAGTTTTCTGCACTCAGACTAACTGCTCACACATTCAAAACTGATAAAAGTGGAGAGGACAGCTGAAGGGAAGACAGCAGAGAGGTAGACAGAGTGAGGGGGGACATGACATGAAGCCCCCGGCTGCTACAGACGTGTGTCACTTTATGTAAGATATGTGGTTAACATTTTAAAACAGTCACAGTTTGGTTTAATTGAGTTAAAATATGTGACTATAATTACGTTATGTTACTTTATATTAAATTACACTACATTAGGAGAATGAGTCAAAATACGTCACGTTACCTTATGTTACCTTATGTTCAGACAAGATTCTAGTTTGAAACATTACATTACCCTACGTTATCTTAAGTTCATAGTTTGAGTTAAAATACATTATGTTACCTTATGTTACTTTACGTTATATCATGTCAATGTATTTTACATTATGTTACATAATGTCACATAACGTTACTTTAGGAAAAGATTATAGTTTGAGTTAAAATACTTTCTGTTACATTACGTAACATTATGTCATGTTATGTAATGATACGCTACCTTATGTTACCTTATGTTACATGACATTACTTTAGGAGCTTAAAACTTTAAAAGTTAACATTAACTTTTGGTTTGTACATAGACCTGAACTCTGGTCTCCTGAGGGGACGTCCTCTGTCTGTCTGTCCCATCCATCCACCTCGTCCTCATCCCTTTGCAGACTTTTTTGCTCCTTATGCTGCTCCTTCATAATTACTATGGCCACTAGAGGTCGCTGCCCAACAATAAATGTGTCATAACAAGCTCTGACCTGCAGTATGTGGCTGTTTTTCTGCTGAGGACTGAAAAGATGATGATGCTTCAGTGTGTTACATGTTATATTCTCAGTGAGGTCACAAATGGACAGATTAAAGAAGAAATCCACAGTGGTGACTAAAGAATATAATTAATAATGCTGTTGTCTCTCTCTGTGTGTTGTGTGTGTGTGTGTGTGTGTGTGTGTGTGTGTGTGTGTGTGTCCAGCTCTGCCAAGAGGATAAAGTGTATGGAGGAGGACGTGGACAGTCCCGGCGAGGAGTCTTACTACCCGAGTCAGGGCCGCTCTCCGGGCAGTGGCAGCCAGGCCAGCAGCTGGCACGACGTGGAGCCAGGTACAAAACACACACCTGACCCCCACCCACCTGACCCCGCCCTCCTCACCAACAACACCAGGCTTTATACCCTCCTCCCCTCCTCCCCGTCCCCTTTCTCCCTCCTCCCCCTCCTCCTCGTCCTCCTCCTCCTCCATACACACACACTTCATACATCCCAACTTTAACTGCCGCTCCAAAAGCTGTGGAGATGGAGCGATGCTTCATGTAACAGTGTGGAGGTGATGCTGACAGCAGGGAGGGGAGAGTGTGTGTGTGTGTGTGAGTGTGTGTGTGAGAGAGAGGAGAGAGAGGAGAGAGAGAGAGAGGAGAGAGAGAGAGAGAGGAGAGAGAGAGAAGAGAGAGAGAGGTTATAGGTGACTTGCAAGTATGTAAACAATGTAAACATCCTGTATGTTTATGAAATTGAGAGGGAAAGAGAGTGTGTGTGTTTTGTGTTTAGGACTTTATAAGAATGACTGTTTGTGTGTGTTGTTTTTCATTCAATACAGTAACTGTAGTTATACACCTGACTGAAAAAAAAATGAAATAATAATCATATAAAATGCTAAAAATAATTTATTTATATATCAGCTTTCATACAGTTGTTGTTGCTCAAAGTGCTTCAGAAACAAGAAAATAAATTAAAATACTGCAGGATAAAAGCAGGCAGTCAAATAAATAGCAAATAAAATATGTAAAAAATATGTAAAAAACAAAAGCAAGGACAGAGGGACAGTTAAAGACAATGTTGAATAAATATGTTTTCAGTTGTCACAGAAAACTTTTAATGTTCTGACTCAAATGTTGACACAATGCATCCTGGGAAGTCTGCTAATATGTGCGCACATGCACTGGTTGCTTTGACAAATTTTAACTAATGTGCAAAAAAATAATAAGTTAGTTAAAAAAAACAAACAAACAGGAAGTTGTTGCAGTTTTATGTTGATAAAGAAACACATTTTTGTGTTTAGCATCACTAGCACCAGTGCTAACTCAGTCATCAGTCACATGACTTTTACTGAAATAACAATTTCAAGGCAGGACTTTTACTTGTAACAGAGTATTTTTACAGCGTAGTATTCAGTACTTTTACTCGAGTAAAGTATCTGAATACTTCATCCACTGGTACACACACACGCGCACACACACACACACACACACACCACACACAAACAAAGCTACTGTGACTTCTTCTTCTTCTTCTTCTAAACTTATCTAAACACATAATCCATCACTGGGATTCAGATGTAAACAGTGTGTGTGTGTGTCTGTGTGTGCGTGTGTGTGTGTGATATAAATACTAAGCTGTTGAGGTATGACCTCCACCTCTCTCCCTCTCTCTCGGTTGGTGTATTCATGCTGCTTTTCTTTTTCTTTCCTCTTTTCGTTTCTTTTCTTTCTTTCTTTCCTCCGTCTTGCGTTGGAAAGCTGGATATAAGCTGCGTGGCTCTCTAGCTAGCTCATTCATCTCCCGACAAGGTAAAGACTGTCAACACGCTCTTTATTTTCTGTACACGTGTCTGTGAATCCGTCACCTCCTCCACCTCCTCCTCCTCCTCTGCACCTCCTCCTCCTCTTCCTCCTGATGATGATGATGATGATGATGATGATGGGTAGATACTTGGATGGTTTTTGGTTGTCGTTTGGTGTTGTGACGTGTCTCGTTCCGTCTCGTTTAGTCTCCTCCTGTCCTTTCATTTCCTCCTCTCCTGCCCTTGTTTCCTGTCTGTGTTATGGTCTCGAGGTTCCCACAGGTGCAGCACCCATCACCCCCACCCCCCACCCCCCACTCCACCCTGACCCCACCCACCTGGCAGCATGCTGATGACATCATCATGGCTGTTTGTTTATTTATTGGTTAATATCTATGAAGAAAAAAAGACTGCTGGATGGATTTTAACACTGTGCATGATCCTGTGTGTGTGTGTGTGTGTGTGTGTGTGTGTATTAAGGTATATGTGTGTGAGTGTGTAATTAGTTGTGTATTTGTTGACTCCAAACACACACACACACACTCCTATCAGTCAGTAATTCCTGCTGCCTCCTGCCTACTCTCCCCTTCACGTGCACCTACAAATGTGTGTGTGTTGTGTGTGTGTGTGTGTGTGTGTGTGTGTGTGTGATAGAAGTAATATGGTATCTGATAGAACAGAGAAGGGAAGAGGAAGAGGAGGGATGAAGGAGTGAAGAAGGAGGAAAAGGAAAACGAGGAAAGTTAACGAGCAACAGGAAGAGGAGGAAAGAAGGAAGAAGGTAGATAGATAGATAGATAGATAGATAGATAGATAGATAGATAGATAGATAGGTAGATAGATAGATAGATAGATAGATAGATAGATAGATAGATAGATAGATAGATAGATGGAGGTGTAAACAGGGTGAGGAAGGAGAAAGTGCTGAGCAGACTGCCTCGATTCCTCCTGACAAAACCTCTTCAACTGTTCATCACTCACTACACACACACACCACACACACACAACACCACACACACACACCACCACCTCCTCCTCCCGCTGCACTTCTGTTCATCATCACTATAAGCTCCGCCCCCTTCAGGTTCATCATAAACACTGATGCGTCCAGCTCGCTCATGTTAACCACGTTATCATAAAAACCTAAGATTGTTGATTTTTATAAAAATATTTTATTGCAAAATGATTTAGGTATTTTTTAAAATAATTATATGTTTTATTTATGTTTTAGATTAATAATATTATTGCAGTTTTTTATTAAATGTTTGTATTTTTGAATTTTATTCTAAAAATAAATAAAAGAGGCAGCAAATAGCAAGAAAGGGTAAAATATGTTAAAAAAAAAAAAAAAAAAACTATTAAAAATGTTCTCAGAGTTGTGGGTAGGAAGTTTGGGGGGTAGATTTGGTGCAGAGTTATAAAAGATTAAATACTGAGCTGCAGATTTTCTTATTCGTGTGACAGTTCATCCAGAGCCTGGTAAACACTGTAACCTCTATCAATGAACTTAAAAGAAATGACTCGCACACAAAACATTTAACGTCCTGATCAACAGATTGTTGGTTTTATGCACCGATAGTTTTCATTAACTTAAAATCAAAAAGACTCCCACACACTGTCCTGTGTTCCTGTAAACGTGGTGTAATGACCTTCATCAGGTTAATTAACCTGCCGACTCGTCTCCTGCACACCTGTCCACTACAGGTGTGCAAAAGGTTTTACTCTTTGACTTGAATCAACTTCAAAACTTGACACAACATTAAAAAGTCCTGAATGTTTGTATGAACTCTGCACTAAAGTTTTGTCTCACTGACGAATTAGGTTTTACACTGAATAAAACTGTAAAATCTAAAATGAATGTGTCGGCAGTTCTCAAACTAAATGGAAGCAATCAGTTTCAACAATAAAAGTATGCTTAGCACACTTAACATAGTAATATGTAAAATAGTTTTTTAATCCCTTAAAATATTTGTGTTTTAGGGACCTTTTCAGGCGCCTTGTTCCCTCTGATGAAGAACTATGAGTTTAATAAACTAAAAAACTAATAAAATAATTCATTTGAGCATTCAGCTTTACAGTGTGAGAACCAGTGCAGGTTAAACTACAGCTGCACAAATAATTGCACAACTATCAAAATCGCAATGTGGTCGAGTGTAATATACAAATTGCAGAACCAGAACTAAATCATATTTTTTTGAAAAAGGAAAACGTGTGAGAAAACGTCATAATGAAGAACTGTAGAGCTGCAGAGCTGAGCTGATCTAAAACTCTGTTTGGTTCAGACCTCAATAAATATCACATCACCCCATTTTATTTTATTTTTTTCACTAAAAATTACATTTGTATCATATTGCATATCGCACTTGCAATTTCAGTCAAAATAATATCAAAATGATATTTTCTTGATTAAACTGAGGTGATTTTATAAATAAAATGAAATCAAACAGTTTGGTGTGCAGTTTTAACAGAAATCACACAAAGTCACTGCACTTGTTTCTCCCTGTGACTCCCTGCAGCCCTGTCCCTTAATCTGTCGGTCCCCCCTCCCTCCCCACTGTCCTAACCCCGCCCAATCCCCTCCTCCCTCTTCCTCCTCCCCCCTCCTCCTCCTCCCGTCTCCTCTCCACCATTGGAGGTGCAGAAAAATGTGAAATAAAAAAATAAAAAATAAAAAACACGCTACCACTGACCCGCTCCTCATCCTCATCATCATGGTTCTTGGCAGGAATGCCGTCGCCCGCCGGCGCTCTAAAGAAGTCAGAGAAGTCTGGTTTCTGCGGCGCCGTGCCTTCACCGAGCGGCGCCTCCTCCGCCTCCACCTCCTCCTCTTCTTCTTCCTCCTCTTCCCCCCGAACGGCTTTCACACACCATCACCGGCCCGTCATTACCGGGCCTCGAGGTGAGGTCCTCAACCAGTCAACCCCAACAAACCACCACCACCTCCCTCACCTCACCTCCCTCACTTCTCCCCCCTCCTCACACACACACACTCACCTCCTCCTCCCCCCTCCCTCCCCTCTGTCAGTAGCTGTGGGTTTTGTCAGGAAGAGGAGCAGGAGAGCAGAGAAAGAGGAGTCTGTTTACCTGCAGACACACACCTGAAGGCTGCAGGCAGGGTTGTGTATGTATGCATGTGTGTCTGTGTGTGTTGTGTGTTGTGAGTACATCCTCCTCACCGAACCCCCTGACCCTCAAGCCCCGCCCACTCCCAACCCCCTTTTACTTCTTCTTCACTGTTTTTTAAAATCGTCTGATTGATCAGAGCGCCACACAACACAGAAACACTCCTGCCTGCCTGTGGTGTGTGTTTGTGTTTATGTGTGTGTGCTTATGTGTGTGAGCTGATTTGTGTGACATCCACCAAGAGACTGACTAAATTTGTTCTTTATTTTTTTTATTTTATTTGAAATTCAGTCATCAGTTTGTCAGTGTTGATATGTGTGCCTTTACTGGATGAATTTTGTCTCTAAGTTCAGATGAGTAATTAGATGTTTATACAAAATATATGGTGTAAAAACCAAATATATAGAACAAATGGAAATGACCAAAACTTGGATGGAACTTGGATGTCTGAGTGTCCTTGAACACACCTCAAAAAAGACAGATACAGAAAAATCAACAGACGAAACATGAGATAATGTAGATTATATTTAGCATCTATGAAGTTTGTGATTTGGATGCTGGAGACAAAATTAACAAAACAAATTTAGAGCACAACTCAACTTTTCTCCAAACTCTTAATAATAACAATAATAACTTTATTTATACAGCAGAATTCATGCTTTAAATGCATCACAGAGTGCTGAACATGAAAGCAGAAATAAACCTTTAAAGCAATAAAAGCAAGGATAAAATAAAATGAAAGTTAAAACTGCAGGTAAGACAAGAAAAAAACAACCATCAGTTAAAAACGCAGCAGAAGAAAGCAGCGGTAAAAAGATGTCTTAAGACAGATTTAGACCCTCGGGCAGATTGTTCCAGAGTTTTGGGGAATGTCTCTCAGTCTCTGGAACAATGAGGAGGTTTGAGTCAGAGGATCTTCACAGTATCACAGTATATCTGAACCATGTCAGATAGATAAGATGGTAGTGATTTAAAAACCAATAAACAAATTTTAAATTAATTCTGTGGCAGACAGGTAACACATGTAAAGATTTTAAGACTTGCCTTCATCAGGGTGTGTAAAGCTGTTTCTGCTTTTCTTACATTGATCTGTTGCACTGATGCATCATCAAACAAACCAGTTTCCTTCAAAAAATACCAGTTATTATTACAATGCTTCCACTTATTGGAAGTAGGTGAACTTGTGCCAGAAATATTCTGCTTCAAAAGTCCAAAGTCAGGCAGATAACAGACTGAGGAAAGACTTACAGTATCTGAAGGGGTCAGACAGAGGGGCAAAGGTCTGATGGGCCGGTGGGGCAGAAGGCTGGAAAACTAAAACAGAAAAGCACAGGAAGAAAATCTGGCAAAGAGTGAATGGAAACAGGCTGAATACACGCTGCAGGGCTGATGGGAAAAGTGAGGCGAGGTGTACAGGTAGACAGGGGAGGTCAGGTGAGGCGTTAGCATCTGAAATGACAGGAGAAATCAGAGCAGATTTAATGTGCAAATCATATCAGAGTTATCTCAGGGTACTTTTCATATAGAGCAGGTCTGAACTCTTTACAGAAGAATTTACAGAGACCCACCAGGAGCAAGCACAAAAAAAAGACAAGTGGAGCCAGGCTCTGTGGAGGGCGGCCATCTGTAAAGCTTTTAGACGTTCTAACCAGAGGTCTTTACAGGTCCAGAACTGTTGTGTAGAAAATCTCCCTGAACTTGATGTGCATAAATAAAAAGAGAGGACAGTCAGATCTGATCAGCTGTGGGAAAGAGCAGCAGTCCAATGTCCAATTTTTCCTGCAGCAGCAGTCACAGTGCATCACATGATCACAGCTGACTGAAGTCGTGTTTCCATCAAAGTATCAAAGTATCACATCAGAAAAGGTCAATGGAAACTGCAGCATTAAAAAAAAAATGTTTTTAGGCTCCATGAGGTGGCTTTTCTTTTCATAAGAAGAGCTCCTGCTCTTAATGGTGGGTGGAAACACTTTTTCTGACGCAGTGAACATTTAAGTCACATGGCTGATCAGCTGTTTCCGATCCGACAGTCTTCTCATGGCACCCACGGCTCTATAATTAACAAGGCACCAACTGTGAAATTCTGGGCCGATACCAGTGTTTAAAATAAGTTTGGCCAAAGTGATGGGGTGTTTCTTTTTTTTTTGTGAATATTTATTTAGTTTTTGATGATATTTGTTCCATCTTTTATGCCAGAGAACCAGATAAGCCTTTAGTATAAAAAACACGGCACCTGTTGCCCTCTGATATCAGACCAGAGTGGCTTCTTCTTCAGAACAACAGCTCAGTGTGCTCGCTACTGTTGTTTGAATCTGACCAAAACTGATGCAACACAGCAGATGAACATCGGCCACTGTCGTCAGTGAATGCCACCTTTTTAACCGATAGTCGAATAGCAGTCAACGAGGTGAACGTCGGCTGCTAAATCGGTACATTTGCGTCTATAACACATCCATGATGGCTCCCACAGATCTGATGGAACCTTCCTCACACAAATGTCTGACTTACATCCTGTTGTTCACTATTTGAGGTTCCACCTGTGCTCTTTTAATGACGTCATCTTGTTGCGCCCTCTTCTTCTGCAGTGGTATAATGTTTTCCTGACAGGAGAATTGGCGCCACCTGTTGCTTATCTCGATGAACCAACTCCTGATGATCACAGAGCGGTCGGGGATGGAAGCAAGGCTTCATCTGCATTTACTTTTGCTAATTTACTAAAAATTCTCTTGAAGTTTGTGACACATTTCAATCAAAACACGTCTAGAGTCACCTTGAATCCACTCAGGTATTAAAAATATGACACACAGACCTAAAAAGTGCAGATATACAAGGGAACATTACCAAACAGAATTAGTCTGAAGCATGGGGCTGCAAATAATCATTTTCATTATCATTCATTCACTTTTTTGGTCCATAAAAGGTGAAAATGTTCTCTTTCCCTAAACCCAAAATGATATCTGCAGATGTCTTCATTTGTCCACAAACCAAAATGTTCAGTTAGACTAAAGGAAGAAACAAAACAATTTGGATACTCTTTCTTAAAAAGTGATTCAAATCAATTAATTGATTATCAAAATAGTTGGCGATTGGCTCATCGTTTTAGCTCTATGACGAGAATCTGACCCCTGACCCCTGACCCCTGGGGTCCTGCGTTGAGGCATGTTCAGAATCAAGTAGACCTGTGAAGACCGAGAGCTAAATTTAGTTCCCCCAGTTCAAAGTCTGGTCAGGTTCCTGATTTCCCAAAAGGTTCTTGTGGTCAGAAAGTTCTCTGGCTCCTCAGCAGGTTGTGACTCTGCCGTGTTGTTGTCGGTCGGCTGGTTTGTGTCAGTTTGTCCTCCAGCTGCGGCTGCCGTCTCTGCTGAAGAGTTGTTTGTTCCTGAATGTTTTCCAGCAGTCTGTGGGAGGAAAATCCTGCTCATGTTGGAGCAGATTAGAGGATTGAAAATGATTTGTGAGCTGATGGAGCAGCTGAACTCCCGCAGGGCTTAAAGGTAGAGTGGGCTCACTTCCTGTTTCTGCAGCCGTCATTAATCCTCCTCAGTGACGCTGCGACTCCTCCATCTGGATCTTCTCCAGATGATTCCACAGGATTAGTTTGAGTTGGAGTTTTTTTCACCTCCTCCTTCACTACACCTCCCTGTTACCTCCTCCACAAGCTTTTCCAGGGATCCTCCTCTCTTCCACCCCCCTTTCTTTTTACTGTCCTCCTCCATCTCCTTTGTCAGCGTCTCTGCTCCCTCTGATCTCCTTCTTTTCTCTTGCCAGTCAGACTTTAGAGCTGCAACATCAGTCAATTAATCAGTTTGTCAAGTGAAATTAGTTGCCAACTATTTTGATAATCAGTTAATGATGTCAGTCATTTTTCAAGCAAACGTCAGACATTTGCTGGTTGCAGCTTCTTAAATGTGATGATTTGCTGATTTTCTTCAAAAGAAAAAATACGTCACTTTGGGATCTGAGAAATTTATTTCATTTTCATTTTATAGACCGATTAGACAGATTAATCAATGAAAATAATTGTTTGTTGCAGCCCAACAGTATCTCCTCCAGAGTCCTGTACAGGTCGGTTTCCTGCAAAAAGTTAAAAAAGTTAAAAAAAAAAAAAAAAAATCCTCAAAAATCAGTAATTAAAATGATTTTGCAGTATTTGTACCCTTAAATCAGTCCCTCCAGGATCACAACAGTTCACACAAATTTAACCAATCCCAGTGAATTATGTGTGCATCATCCATGTTCGTCTCAGTGAACCCAGTCAATGTTTTGTTTTATTATTTACTCGTTTTTTGCATTTATATTTTTTATTTCACAGGTACTGAAAAAAACAGGTTTGTCATCGTTACTTACATTTATTAATTTAATTTAATTTATTTTGGTGAGGTTTTATTCTCCCTGGAACAAGTTGCCTTTGATTGTAACAAAACAAACATTGCAACTTTCTTTTGAAATTTTCATTTGCTCCCAAAACAATCCCAAAAACAGCCCACAAAATCCTGGATGGACTGCTTAAATTCACATTTGGCCAGATAATGGGACATTACTGATCCAGCAGCGATGTAGGTCAGCTGCTAGCTAGTCTGACTCACTGTCGGTATAAGCCTGCCGTTAGCCACCTATTTCAGGCGGCATCAGCTATCTGCGTGTTTCAGTATCCCTGTTGCTACAGGAAACAACAACAACCTCCGAGCTGCGACCTACATGATGAAAATGTGAAAGTACCATAACCTGGTCTCCAGTGGTACAAAACTAAACAAGCTAGCAGCTGTTACCTTTTCTTTTGTGAGGAGGTAGACATTTTTTGATGCCACAGCTCGCCTCCTGATGTGCAAACAAGTTACTCCCCAAAAAGCATTGATATTTTGCAGGGGTACTGTCGCTGCATCCAGAGTGTTTTTGTCCCTCCTGTTTCAGAGTAATAATCAGACCTTTCTGCAGGGCTGAAACAGCGCTGTAAAGATCTATGGAGGTCTGGCTATGCAAGGCTAGCTGCTAGCTAGTACATCAAAATGGATGACATGAAGGTAAAAACAGCCAGAGGTGAAGACCAGATTGTGGCTGATACATGGTTGAAGGCCAAGTTGGACATTTGGCAGAAATCTGATGTGATCAGAGGCTGTAAGAATCAGTGGCTTTGCTGCTTACTCCTTCTTCAGCTGACCAACTACATCTCATCTCCTCCTCCTCACCTACTTCCCTCACCGCCCTCCTCCATCTCCACCTCCTCCTCCTCCTCCTGCTCTTTGGTCAGATCTTTCCCTCCCCACCCCTCCATCCTTCATTCTCCTCTTCCTCCTCCTCCTTCCCCCTGCGGTGCTCTGCCGTTTGAGTTCTTCTCCTCCTTCTTATCGTTTATCAATCCACCTCTTGATGGCAAATATCTTCTTCAAGGAAATGTTGGCAGGGGAGAAACAGAGGGGGGAGCGAAGGAGGAGGGGAGGAGGAGGAGGAGGAGGAGGAGGAGGAGGAGGAAGAGGAGGAGGAGGGTGTCTGAGGCAGTGAAGCGAGGCAATTTGCAAAGTGGAACTAATCCCGGCCCTTTCTTCTGTGTTCGACATGCAGGCCGCCGGTCCTCAATACCACACACACACACAGACACACACACAACTGTTGTTGCGTTGTTAAAGGAAGACTCAGACATTTTGGAAAATCCTCTTGTTTGCTGTCTTGCCGGAAGATAGACGAGACGATCAATATCAATTTAGTGTCTGTACGTTCAGAGAGAACTTTACATTTTAAGAAACGATTAATCATCAGTTTTCTTGTTTGTTCTGTCCAGTTCTCTCATAATGTGGCTGTAATGAACACAGCGTTCTCTAGAGGGCGCCAGTAGGACCTTCATTCTGTTCACTGATCAGCATTTAAGGCCTCAGTACTCTTCAAACATAGTAGTTGTCATTTTGTTAAACAGTGTCTGAATTTGTGGAGATGCTGCCTGACAACATTCACAGTCCACCTTACACAGTGATTGTCCAGGTGTGTGCAGATGAGGGAGTGGGCGGGGTTTTTAGTCTTTTACTTGTGGAAAAAGAAAAGAAAAGCTATATTACCTACTGCTCTATAATCCATATTGTTTGTGCAGACTCAGCATGTTACTGATTTAAAGGAATAGTTTGACATTTTGGGAAATGTGCTCGCTCACAAGAGCTACAAAACAACAGGGATACTGCTCTCATGTGGCATTTTTTTTTCCAGCTCAAAACGCCAGACACTCTTCTGAAAACGCTGATACTCTCTTGTTGCTATGATACAAAATATCCAAAGAAACAGTGGTTAATTTATCTGTTGCTAGTACCTCATTTCACAGATAGTTTGTGTTATCAGCAAATACTGAATGTCAAAATGTCGGCACTAGGTAGAGTCGATCTCTGGTCCTCTAGAGGCGCCAGTAGGACCTTCATTCTGTTGACTGAAGAGCATTCAGTGCCTTCAAACAAAGTCGGTGTTGGTTTGCTGAGCAACGTCTGAAATCTCGTCACGGACAGCAGAATTTGTGGAGTTGCCACCTGAAAACAATCACAGTCACTTCCACTTTGCACAGTGATTGTCCAGGTGTGTGCAGATGAGGGAGTGGGCGGGGTTTTTAGTCTTTTACCTGTGGAAAAAGAAAAGAAATGATATATTACCTACTGCTCTATAATTCATAACGTTTGTGCAGACTTAGTACTGATTTATAGGAATAGCTTGACATTTGGGGAAATGTGCTCGCTCACAAGAGCGACACCTCTAGGGACACCTCTCTCTTGTTGCTTTTTTCCCAGCTGGAAATGCCAGGCACTCTCCTGGAAATGCTGAGACGCTGTGGTTGCTATGATACAAAATATCTGCAGCAGTAACTATTAATTTATCTTTTGCAAGTACCTAATTTTGCTGATAGTTTGTGTAAATGTCAGCACAAGTTAGAGTCTGTCTCTGGTCTTGTTTTGTTGTTTTGTCTCAGTATCATCGTTTGGTTCAAGAGCTGAACATAGTTCAGTTTCAGGAGTATCGTATGAGCAGGACATGGTTTATGATATTTGTCCCGCCCCTCAGCGCAACGTTTTACCCAGAGTTAAACATTCTTGAACTTTCTGCGTCCAGCAAAAATCTGTGCTGCTCTCAGCGCCTCATCATTGCTGCTGGCGTTGGTGGCAGGGTTGCAAACATTTGACAGACAGACATCGTCCAGGTGTATTGACAACAATTTTGAAGAAATATCTAATCGCAGTTATTTTGTCTGATATTGCAGTTGCACTATGCCTTGAGGAAAAGATCATTTTTACATCATTAATCTCATTTTCATTGAAAAACACATTAAAACGATTATGGTGTGTTATTTGAACTAAACAAAGATGTCTAGAGAATGATGTGTTGTCCAGGGCACCTCCGCAGCATCACAATATTTCATTTAAAATGGTACTTTGACTCACATATCGCCTTTAACAAATATTGCTCATCCTGTGGTTGCAGTAGAGATCGTATTGCGATTTTGATAAAACTTCGATTAATTGCTCTGCCCTTCATCCTGGGGTCTTGTAGATGCTGTGAGGTTGCCAGGCAACCAACAGAGATGCTGCAAAGAAGAGCTTGTATATAGTCGTATATAATGAAAAATATAATCAAGTTTTACAACTCTGTGTGTGTGTGTGTGTGTGTGTGTGCATGCGTGCGTGCGTGCGTGCGTGCGTGGTGTGACTCATTAATGTTGTTCTGTTCCTGTCCAGACTCCCTCACTCCCTCACTTAAAAGGATTGAATGTATCTCGACCATTCCTGAACACACACACACACACACACACACACACACACACCACACAGGTGGTTGTGCATGCCTGCACACTGAGTGAGATCATTCCTATTAATGTACCACACACACTGTCTCTTTCTGTGTGTGTGTGTGTCTGTGCATTTAAGTGTTTTCTGTCTGTGTTTCAGTTTGAGTGTGTCTTTATGTGTGTGTCTGTGTGTGTGTGTGTGTGTGTGTGTGCGTGTGTGTGTGTGTGTGTGTGTAGAAAGAGAGAGGGCAGAGAAAGCCATCCATCCAATGATTACTGTAAATACATTGGCTGCAGGGTACACACACACACACACAGTGGGTCAGTGTGTGTTGTCAGAGTGATAAATCACAGCGGACTTTAAATGAATTAGTGCAGCAGCTTTAACTCTCTCTCTCTCCTTCTCTCTCTGTACATCTAAAGGTCTCTCTATCCTCTCTCTCTCTGTCTCTATCATTTCTATAGTCTCTCTATCTCTGTCTGCCTCTCTCTCTCTATACATCAGAGTCCTTAACGAGGCCTCGTCCACTAACGAGCAATCAGAGAATATTAGACCAATTAGAGCTCTAATTAGATTAGAGAGGAGAAGGAAGAGGAGAGGAGAGGATGAGAGGACAGAAAGAGAGAAAGAAGATGAAAGGAAGAAGAGGGAAGAATAGGAAAGGAGGAACAAGTGTAGAAAGGAAAGGAATGGAATGAGAGGAACAGGTTGAAAAAAGGAAAGAAATGATGGAGAAAAGGGAAATGGAGAATGGAACTGACAGAGAGGAAAGATGTGGAAAAAAAGGAAAGGAAAGGAAAAAGAAGAGTGTAGAAAGGAGATAGAAGGAAAGGAAAGGAGTGGAATGGAAGAAAATTATGGGGTAAAACGAAAAAGGAAAGGAAGAAAAGAGGAAAAGACAGAAGAGGAGAACATAAATTGTTTGTTGACCTCCACAACAGTCTTTGATTGACAGCTGGGTGTGAGAGGTGCATCATGGTCTGTTGTCATTGTTTGATCTGCTCCACCGTGTTGTGTTGGTGATGTTTTGGGTGTCCATCATCATGTATTTGCATGTGAAGCCCCGCCCCTTTAATCAACTTTAAATGTCCCTCTCTTTACTCCCTCCTCGCCCTCCAACTCTCCTTTCTCTAATAACTTTCTCTCTGTTTCTCCCCCCCTCACCTCCTCCCCGTCCTTTTCCTCCCCCACAGCGAGTCCCCACGCTCCACCCTCCAGCCTCCACTTCTTCCTCCTCCCCCATCCTGCAGCAGCCCGCTCCACTTCTCCCACCCGGCATCTAATCAACCCGCAGAGACACTCAAGGAGTTCGTTCCACGTGGTCCAGTCCCTGACTTCCCCCCCCAGCAGAGCCGGACAGGTGGGCATTCTCCAACGTAAGCACCACACCCACAACACACACACACAACACACACACACACAACACACACGCACATCCGCACACACACACACACACAAATACACACAGATACACACAGGGACACATGTGAGCCGGGTTTTCCAGCCTCTGCAGGTGGATCAGTATCTGTTTGCAGGGCTGGAGGAGAAAACACTGCAGTGTGTGTGTGTGTGTGTGTGTGTGCGCGCACGTGCGCGTGTGTGCGTGTGTGGCCTTCTGTCTGCAGTGAGATAGTTGATATATCTGCGTCTAGACACTGAATCAATACACCCTCCACCACCCCTGCCACACACACACACACACAACACACACACACACACACACAACAGTCTGTCTGTTTTCTTCCTCTTTTTTCTATTTTTTGCAGATGTAGTAAAAACATGGAGGACTGTGTGAAAGTGAAAGTCATAAAAACAAAATCAGGTCCTGATACAAAAACGGACGAGTCAAAGATTTACAAAATAAAACTTTTCTCAGATTTGTCAAATAAGAAACTTTCTGTCTGTTACTAGAGTATCAACACCACACTGTAAAAATACTGCACTGAAAATGTTACTTTAAGCTAGAATTAGTAGGATTTGTTAGTTAGTTTGTAAACACAACAGAAATGTGAAATACAAACAGTTTTGGTTGGTGAAGTGTCGTGAGCAGTCCCACAGAGGCTGTGTTTTTTATTTTTTTTTAATTGTATATCAGAGATGGGATGTACAAACATTTTGTTAATTTTTTGTTAATTTTACTCCCTACATTTGAACACAAATATCTGTACTTTATACTCTTTATGTTTTCAAAACAGGCTTGTTACATTAGTTTTAATGCCAAACGTAAAAAGACGAAGACGGAACAAAACACGTAAAACGTAAGATGAAAATGACATCAAACAAAAACGACTAAAAGACGTAACAAGAAGTAAAAGTTGAATGTGATGTAACGAGATGTAACAAGACAAAAAGGACACAAAAGAGTTCACACATGCTGAGTGAGGGCCTGATCTTCACACTGATCTAAAGCACGAGGTGCAGTGGATTTAATTTATTCAAGGTGTGTCCAAACCCACCTTCGCCATCTTGCCAGCGGCATACAGCCGGATCACTTATCAGCTGTGCCCAAATGCCCTGATTAATTCATGGGTGAGTTTTAGGCTGAACATGCAATAAGTCGGCTCTCATCACCTTTAAGCAGCAGGTGCGTCAGGAGCACAAGTGTTGGCAGTGTAACGGTGGATTTACCAGGAGAACACAAAGAGAAAAGATTTTTAAGTGAGGAGACAGATCTCCTGGTTCGAGAAGTGAAAACATGAGAGCACAAAATTATAGGTTGATGAACGGAAGTCTCCAAAGTGTCATGTGTTCTATTTTTGTTTTACATTAATCACTGAAAAATAATACATGAACATAATTTTGATATATTGTAACTGGTTAATTTATACTCGACACCATTGAATTACTATCTGTACATTTATCTCGTTATTTTCAAACAGCTTTCTTCCATATTATCATCACTCCAAAGAAAGGACCAGTTAGCGGAACAGAACAGGAGAGCGAGATGACAACTGACCCAGAGAGATGAGAAGACGAACGAGAAGTAACCTAAGCTGGCTGAACACCACTGACCGGACTAGGTGCAGCTTTACGTAGCCTGTTCTCCACTGCTCTCCTCTTTTACCTATCTCAATTCGCCTGTACCGGGATGGACCAAGTGCTTCTAACTTAGGAAGTGTGCACAAAATTACGCACAGTTATCACAGTATATTCAACAGAAAAGACTCTGAAAGAAGACACTGACTAGCTGGTCTCGTCGTGTGACACTTTGCAGGTCTATTGAATTTATAGGCTTTAATAAAAATAATAATTATAGTTGTTATAAGATAAAATTATACACAAGCACAGTTTAACTTCAATATTTACACTTTATTGCTGATAGAAATATGTCAAAGCACTTTACTAATCCACACTCCTGTTGGGAAAGACTGAACATAATGAGGTTTTTGTGATGTGGAGATGGGGTGCTACGACAAACACGCTGGTTGCATCTGTGCAGACAGCTCTACTGCACCATGACTTGCGTACGAAGGTTTTAGCAGTCAAGGCAAATGGTTTCAATCATGTGCTGACACGTACCAAATGTGCCGGCAGCCTCGTTGTCATCTTTAGACCCCAAGACAGCGCAAGTTCATTTGCTATCTTGCAGACGTGGCAAAAATGGCAACTGTGCCGGTGTAAAATAGCAGAACCAACTGCACCAAGACAGGCCCTGAGTGTCGTTAAAAGAAAAAGTGATGTATCACAGTGGTAAACATGCTCCTGTCACAACAAAATGAAATTATATTTACAAAAAAACAACAAAGTTTAGCAGTTTGAACATTAGATATCTTGTCTTTCTCCTGTATTCAGCTGAAAAGTTTTTGCAAATCGTTGCATTCTGTTTTGCATTTTACACGACATCTCAACTCTGACTCTTGGAGCTGTGGTTGTATTAGTAGTTTGTTACTGCACATACAGCAGCTGTGTTTATGCCTCAGTGTCCTCGTTTCTATCACAGTACTCCAGGTTGCATATTGAGGTTTCTGAAATATAGAACAAAGACAAAGTATCCAGTTTCCAGAACCCAGAAATATGAGACGGACACGTGCACAAATACAGACGCAGGACACCGAGACCCGTAAACACGTACATGAGTAAAGACGCAGCACGTTAAAGTGCAGCATACACGCTGTAAATCAATGTATATGTGCAGAATGTGGAGGAAAGAGTGGAGACAGAAGGAGGCAAGAGGTGAAGCGAGGTACTGTGGTATTATGCTTATAGATAGCAGGATAAAATGCGAGCAGCAGCAGAATTCTTTATGACCAGCCAGAAAACTGCTGACACACACACACACACACACACACAACACAACACCACACACATCACACACACACACTCAGAGGGCAGCAGAGAGTTGAGCTGTTACAGGTTACCTGTGTGACCGACCTGTTGATGGTTTTTATATTGTGTATATGCTGCATTTGTATGTTTGTATTGAATGTTTTTTAACTGCCCCCCCCCCCCCCGTCCTTCAGCCTAATGGTAGCTCCCAGGGAAAGGTCCACAACCCTTTCCTGCCGACGCCCATGCTGCCTCCCCCTCCGCCTCCCCCGATGGCACGTCCCGTCCCACTGCCCGTTGATGCCAAGCCGCCCTCCACTTCCTCCACCGAGGGGGAGGCAACTCACCCACCTCGCCCAGTGAGTGCACACACACACACACCACACACACACACACAGGTTATATAATATTATCATTCGTCTTTACTTTTATGATGCTGCTTAGTGTATGTTAACTGAAATCTTTTCCCTGGAGGCCAACACGCCTCTGCAACAAAGGAAAAAATAGAATAAATAGCACAATATTTTAATTATTTCTCTAATATTTACTTCAAAAACCTAAAGAAATGATTCATAATCTGTGAGGAGTGAGTCGTATTGTGTTTGGATTATATTTGACTTCGGGGTTTTAGTGTCGATTCCTTTCGTCGTTTGGCAAAAACACACAAAGTCTGAGCCAAAAGGTTTAATCCTCCTCACTCATCAACAACACGTGAATATTTTTATTATTTATTGTTTCTGTTTTTGGTTGTTTTCATTCCTGGAGACAGAAGTGGAGTTCAGATGTAATTAATTTGTAGCAGAAAATAAATCTTTGTCATCACTCTGACCTACATCTTCTTAATAATTCCTCAAAGTCTTAAAAACTTTATTAATCTGTCGATGTTTTGAGCGTCAGTGTTGTTCCTGATTCAGACGTGTTGATGGAGCTCAGCCAGGAGGTCTGAAACCTGCAGCTCCGGGGCCACATGTGGCTCTTTAGTTCCTCTCCACTGGCTCCCTGTGGCTTTGGCAAAAAAATATATGGAATTTAATAATGTTTATTTTATATTTTTTGTTTTGTTTTAATTTTCATTGATCGTTGGTGTAGTTCTACTCTGTAAATATGAAAACATCCTAAGTTTTGAAAAAGGTTTTACCAACGACTGATCTTTTGTTGAGATCATTTTAACATAATTAAACTTAATTATAACTTAAATATTTGAGTTTTAGAAACCCCACAGAAAAATGTACTGAAAACAGAGAGTAAATACATTGAAGTGAATGTGGATGATGTTTTATATATTTTATGTATTTTCAATTAAAACCAGGTTCACAGCTCACTCAGCAAAACTTTTTAAGGTTTATTTCAAAAGTTAAAAAGTTTAAGTTTGGCTCAAAACTCAAAATTCTGTGGCAGTACGTTGACATTTTGAATCATCTCAACTGTTTTATTTTTACAGTGTAAAGTGATTTTTACATCCCCCAACTGTAAAAATATGTAGCATATATTTTCTTTTTTCTTTTTTTGGCCAGCAGTGTCTCTTTTGATCGTAAGGGTTGCAGACCCCTGAGCTAGGCTAACAGTTTCCCCCTGCTTCCATTCTTTGTGCTAAGCTAGGCTAAGCTAAGTGTGTCCCGGTGGTGGTTTCACAAAGAGATTTTAGACTCATCTATAGTGTTCTGCCCTTAGATTATTCAATAGTCGACAAAAGATCAACTCATTTTAAACCTAAAACGTCACCCAGGCAAAGGCAAGGCTGTAAGCCGTGTTTCCATGGTAACAGTCAGTGACACCAGCTGATCAGTGCGGACATCATCACTTCTCAGTTTTAATGTTAATGGAGGTTTTTGTTTCATTAAACTCTTTTTAGACTAATTTTGGGATTTTTCCAGAAGAAAAACATTTTCTGCTTGAGTGCAAATGTTTCCTACTTAAAGTGATATTCCACCGCTGAGTAATAACCCACTCAGTATGTTCTCACCTCTATGCTGATGTGATGATGGTGAAGATCTTCAGTTCACAAAACAATCCTGGAGTTTCAGCAGAAAACAGGGTTGCAGCCAAATCCAGACAATGGCAGTGAATGGAGACCACGGATAAAATGTTAAAAAAAAGAACACAAAACAAACACAAAATGTCTCCATCCTGCTCGTGTGGTGTAATCCAAGTGTCCGTGAGCCGCGACATTAAAAATTAACCACAAAAGACGCCTTTACACCATGTTTTTAGCCGAAATGTCAACTGTAGCATGTAGCAGGTAGCATGTAAACATGGCGTCGATCTCGCGAGACTTCGTATATCTCTTAATGGACGCACGTGAAAATATCGCGAGATCGACACCATGTTTACATCCTACCGGCTACATGCTACAGTTGACATTTCAGCTAAAAACATGGTGTAAATGGATCTCAAAAGGAAAGGATGTCCTTCAGTGTTCCTGTGTGTTCTATGTTCTGCATTGCTATGACGATCACCTGACCATCCTGCCTGCATTGAGATGTACCAGCTACAGTATAAAACCAACTCGAGAAGAGCACCCAGCACCAGAACGCATCGAGTTTTAAGGAAATGAAGACTTGATTCACTGCACTTTTTTATCGTTTAAACTTTGATCTTTGGTCTCTTTGGTCTCAAGTCATTCCAAGTCAAAAGGCTGAAGACATGCAGGAGTTTTCTTGATAAAGTTTTCAGCGTCATGACCTCTGAAAATGTCTAAACTACACGTTAATAATAATTCATTTGTGTGTGTTTGTGTGTGTGTGTCTGCCGTGCAGCCTACTCCACCCCCACTTCATCTCCAGCCCAGCGGTTCGTCAGCGTCGGACCCAGAGACCCTGGCTTTAACATCCCTCAGCAACCACAGGTAACACACACACACAAACACAAACACACACACACACCCTGTCAGAGTGTTCTGGTCCTCCCAGGTCAAGCTGACTCACACTAGATGGCCAAAAGTTTATGGACACCAGTTTTAGTTTGGGTCTGTTTTGGGGATTGTTCAACAGTGCTCCTCCATCTTTGTGTCAACAGAACCTGAAGCATCAGCACTGTTGCTATGGTTACCTGTGGTTTAAGATAACAGTGGTTAAACTGTAGATCAGTATTGGACATGTTCAACATTACAGCCAATCGAGAGCAGGATTTTGCATTGCCTCAGTCCTTGTAAACAAAGATGGGAAAAGTGAGGAAAAAAAAGCAGCACCTCACGAGACTGTAATTTACTATAGAACAGGTGGTCAGTGAACACAACATCCACATTTAACAGGACGCTATTGCGTGTGTGTGTGTGTGTGTGTGTCCAGGTCAGGGTCTGTTTGCCAGCTGATTTATGAAGAGTGTAACGATTGGGCAGCCTTGACTTAAACCACCACCACACACACACACACACACACACACACACGGTGCAGGGGGATGACAGTGAGGTGGGAGTCCTCTGTTGACAATCGAGACATGTTTGATTGCTTTAGTGTGTTGTGTGTGTGTGTGTGTGTGGTGTGTGTGTGTGTGTGGTGGCCTGCAGTGAACGAGGCTGTTCGATTTATTGACTCTGTCACAGGCCAGTGCGCACACCACACACACACACACACACACCACGCACTGGCGGAGACATGAGCCAGGTGTTTGTCACTGCTGTTAGAAACAGACTCTTGTTATTTATTCTTCCTCCGTCTCTTTGGGACATTGTCGTCGTCTCCGTCTCTGGACTAATGAGAACTTTTCTCAAATCCTGCATTTACAGAAACTGTCGTCTTTTTAGGAATTAAATATAACTTGCAGGTCAATGATGAACTTCAAACATCGATATTTTTTCAATTTTTGGAAGTGAGATTTTTATGGAAAGAGAGGACAATTTTTAAAAGTGGGGACATTAAATGAACAAGGACATTTTTAGAACCAGAGGTCACTCTTGGAAGATGAGGAAACTTTGGGGAAGCGAAGAAATTTTTAGGGAGTGAGGTTAAAGACATTTTTAGAAAGAGTGAAATATTTCTGGACAGTAACGACATTGTCGGGAAGTGAGGAAACTTTTAGAAAGTCTATAAATAAAGAAACTTTGGGGAGGTGTCATTTTAAAAAAGGACATTTTTTTAAGGTTGGGGACATGTTTGTAATGTGTAATTGTTTTTGGAGGTTGAGGACATCCTGGAAAATAAGAATATTTTTGGAAAGTCATGACTTTTTTGGGAAGTGAAGACGATTTGGAAAAGTGGGGATGTTTTTGGAGCCTGGGGACTTTTTTTTTAAAGTGAGTACATTTTTGGAAAACTGGTTAAAAGTATAATGAAAAAATGCTGTGACAGTGTACTTAATATTTTGTTATTTTCATTCTTTGAAAGTCACCAAAATGCAAGAAACTCTTTCTTTGGTTTGGGTGATTTTGGAAAATTCAAATATTTTTGGAAACTTATAAAATTTTGAGGCTTTTTGAAGTTTTAGGGTTCACGTTACACTTGGATTGAGGTTTATGTTCAAGGTTATCGGGGCCACAGAAAGTCTTAATGTCAGTGAGTCCACACAAGTATAGACCTGTGTGTGTGGTGGTTAATGTTAATAAAAGCCAGAGTGTAGATTGACAGGGAGTCCTGCTGCATTAAAGAGTGTGACCTCCGAACAGGACACACACCACACACACACACACAGATAAAATCAACATAATGACACACACACACACATAGAGGCAGGAACAAAAGTCACCCTGGGCGGTCGACATTCGGCTTCTGTTGGAGAGAGAGCCATGGGACAGTACCGTAAACAGTCCCTCCTCTCATCGTCATGGTGACCAACTGGACAGTCTGTGCATTCCTGCATGTGATGTGTGTATGTGTGTGTGTTTGGGGAGTGGGGGGCAGATGGCACTGGCATTGTGTGAGAGTGGGCATCGTGCCCACACGGGTCAGCGTGGTGGTTGCCGTGAGCGACGGTGGCGGTTGCCCATGGAAACGAAGATGGAGGGAGGGAGTTGGCACCTCGTCGTGCCAACTGACACACACCTTATACACACACACACACTATACACACTACTATACAACAGCCAGCCATGACCTGATCAATAAGTGTGTGTGTGTATGTGTGTGTGTGGTTATGTTACATCTGAGGAGCAGACGTTGCAGTGAGGGTGCTTTCCCGTGTGTGTGTGTGTGTGTGTGTGTGTGTGTGTGTGTGTAGTCATTATCTGTCTCTGTGTCCTATTTGTCTTCAAGGTGAAACTCACACACACACACATGCAGTAAAAACACCACGCCCACCTCATGACTCACCCACACTGTGTGTGTTAGAGTGTGTGTGTAAATGTGTGTGTGAAGTGCTGACTCAGGACTGGGCGAGAGACATAGAAACACTATCAGAGAGAGAGAGAAGATAGCGGTAGCGAGATGTTTGTGGAATATAAAGATCGCTTTTATCGTCAGGAGATTCTGGACAAAAATAAACGTCTATGTTCATAAAAAAATTACTTTATATTGAATTTGTCACATTAGACACAAACAACAAAACAAAAAACAACACAGAAACTAAAGTAGTGCAGCTGTGGATCCCTGCCAGGCAACAGATGATGAAGCACCTCCTGCAATGCTGTCAGATAACATGACGTCCACATATGTTGAAGCTGAAACAAGATGTCAAACTGAGGCAGCTGTTGATCACTTGCGCCCGCTAGTGGCTGCTTAAAAAAAGCAAAAAGTAGGTGTGAGCGATTTTGAAAAAATACCTAATTGTGATTATTATCAACTGATATTGCAGTTGTAATATGATTATTCTTATTTTGGTTGAAAAAACATGTTAAAATGACGATGGTGTGATGGTCTTTTTTGCACGAATGTAGAATTTGTAGAATCTTGAAGTGTAAGACAGGACAGGACATCTCTGCCCCATGATATTCATGAATTTAACCATTTTTCGGCACACATTTTGCCTTAAACAAATATTGCACCTTCTGTGATTTGAAAATTGAGGAAAGACATATTGTGATTTAGATAAAATTTTGATCAGTTGTGCAGCCCTAGTCCTGAGCATGCTCTGGTTGCAAAAAAAATCATGATGGGGACCTTCAAGGCTTCAAAACAGTACCAATGGGTGACATCATGGTGGCTCTGTCCACTGATCTCCAGTTGGAAAAATGAGACAGAAAGATAACTTAATTTGCATATAAAAACTACAAGGTCGTCAACAAAAAAATTAATTGCAGTATGAAAAAATGTAGGTTGACGTCCAACATCATTCAACATTTGACGTTGCACAAAGAACGATGAGTAGAGTCTCTGCTGTCCCTGCTGCACATTTGACTCGTTCTAGAGTTGTAACTCAAAGTTTAGGACTTGGGACTTGAGTGCAAAGACCAGAGACTTGTTTTTGGACAACAGTAAGGCTGGGCAATGCAATCGCAACATCGCAACTTCTTGGAGGGACTGACATATGAAGTTCCCAGTTGTCCACCATCATGCCAGCAGAGATCCCAGGAGCTCAGGTCTATTTTTTTTTTTTATTCTGGAGAGTGTGACAGAAGTTCCGTGGAGGATCATTAACTGTATAACTCTCATTCCAACAGACTTGGAAATCACCATCAGGTGCCTCCATATTTTCCCTTCAGAAGAAAATGAAACCCCTAAATCTTGTTCCCACTGGGACTGAGTCTAGGTGTTAGGATTCAGGGAGGAGAGGATCAGCATCCTGTACTAACCTGACACGGTACCTTTATTCAGTGATGCAGACCTGAGCTGTCTCTCTGTTCATGATTATAATCCAAATATTCTTTGGGGAATTTTGAGAAAATTGATTTTGCTTGTGCATACTGTATAAAAAGCATTTGGGTTCAAGGTATATGTTCTTCGAAGTCTCTTGAAAGACGACATCTCCCGTGCAAGTACATCTACTGATGCTTCACTGATGTTCCTGGAATTATCTGATGTTTCGGGACTTTCAACATCACACACCCTCATCCAGGCGACCCTGCTCTGCTGAGAGCGATCAAACCTCAACTTGTGTCCAGGTGGCCAGCTAGCTACTTCGTTCCCCATGGTTCTCCTCTTTTGAGCCACAGCTGACTTGAGGCTTTCTTTGCCACTTCGGCGGTATTGCAGATCACTCTTCTCTTCCTCCCTCCTTCAATGCCCAACGAACTGAAGGCTCTGGACGAGGATCAGGCTGTAAAACCCCTGCTTATGACCTCAACTGGGAGACACCTTGCTCTCCATCTGGCATGTCAGCACCCACTGACCGGTCCCATGTACTTGGCGAGCTTCTTCTCGAAGGTCCTCTTCCAAGTGGTCTTCCCAAGGTTCTGTCAGCTCCACTAAAACCACTTATTTGGTGGACTCGCACAGCAGAATGATATCTAGTCTCAAGGTGGTTCCGGAACTTAAGTCCACTCAAGGTTCACCAGTCCCTCACAGAGGCCAAGATGCCTGCAGATGGTTTTGCAGTTGGTCTTGGCTGCTCCCCAGCTCTGATGAAGGTGATCCTTCTGATGCTGGTGACTCCACTTTGACCCACACTTGTAGATTTGTGGCTCAGCTTTCCACAGCTCGGCCCAAGTCACCTTCCTCTCGATCGCGTTCTCCCATCTTGTCCACGTCCCCTGTTGCCTCATTCTGACCATCCTGCAAGACCTCTCCTGCACAACTGCCTTTGATTCTGTCTGCTTTTTTTTACTGGACATCAACCTTGCGAAGACTTGACGTCTAAATGAAAGAACTGGTACAGACAGCTGCTTAGATTAAAATGAAAGTGTTTCTGTTGTGCGAGATGTGTTTCAAGTCTGAAGTGAGATTTGTTGGCAGTGAGAAAAACATAGAAAACACCAGACTGATCCTTTAAAGTCTCTTCCTTTCTCTCCATCATTCTCTTCATCTAACTCTCCTCTTCCTCTCTGTGTGATGAGTATCTACAGTCTGAATCACAGCTGTCAGCATCAGCCCGCTGTGTGGTAACATTACTCCACACACACACTCTCATACACACACACTGTCTGGCCTGTGAGAGTTTCATCTTCTCTGAGTCTTCTCAGGACAGAGGGAGGAGCTGCAGTGCAGCGAGCGAGCGAGAGGCCGAGAGACACCCGCACACATGGGGGGGAGAGAGAGAGAGAGAGCCAGCGAGGTAGAAAAGTCCCCGCGTCAGCAAGTTGTATTGATTAAAAACTAACCTTCCAGTCTTCTCCTCTATCACTACTGCACACACACACACACACACACAACACACACACACACACACACACGGACGCACACACACACACACACACCCACACACACACACACACACACACACACATGGACACACAGCAATAGAATTACAACGAGTCAGGAGCAACTGAGGTTTGAGTGCAGAGAAACCCTGCACACACACACACACAACACACACACACACACACACACACACACACACTCAAACTATTTACCTTCATGTGTTTTATTTAAACTCTCACTTTACATTCAGGATTCAAAAACACATTTAATAAATTGTGTCTAAATTTTTTAAGAGTGTACGTAAATGTGTGTGTGTGTGTGCGTGTGTGTGTAGGTGTGTAGGTGTGTGTGTCTTCACTTCAAATCGATACCTTTGTGTGTGTGTGTGTGTGTGAAGAAGTGCAGAGCGGGACGGGGAGGAGGAAGGAGAAAGCGATGGATGAATGTAAAGAAAGAAAAGGAGGAAGAGGAGGGAGGGGAGTGAGAAAGGCGCGGGGTAAGAGGGGGAGGGAAAGGGGGTGCAGGAGTGGGGGGTGGGGGGGGTGATGCGGTTGCCTTGGCGATGGTAGTCACGTCCCGGGCCGTCTCGTTGTCCCTAGCAACCAGACATGATGTAAGGCGGGGATGAACTTGAACTCGACGGGGCAGCGAGGAAGAGGAGGAGGAAGACGAGGGAGAGATTCATGAAACATGAACGATGCACCTTTTGGCGATCGATACCGGCCTATCAGAGATGGATCACACACACACACACACACACACACACTGAGTGGAGATAGAGAGTGTCATAAACTCCACGACTAAAGGCAGCAGAGACAGAACGTTGTGTTTGAGGACTAAAAGTCTGTCCTGAAACTGAGACCGACCATGAGAAAATGTCCTGTCGTCTCTTAGACGTCTTAAACGTCTTTTAGAGGCTTCGGTCATCAATACAACCTCAACATCCTGATGATTTATCTTTTCTTAGTAACTTCACCAGAAGTGGAAAGTTTGTCCTGAGGGTGGTGCTCGGCCATTAAAGTCCAGAGGTAGAACAAGATCCACTCGTACGAACAGATTTGTTCTTCAGTGGTGTGTCCGAGTGATTTAGGAGAACTTGTCATGTTCACTCATTTTCTCAGGTAACGCAGCATTAACAGAGCTCGTTTTTCCCGTTTCTTTGCTGTAGCAGGTCTCTTAATTCCACTGCTGATACTGTTAAGATGACATTAAACTCTGACCTTGTAAAGTTCTTCTTCTTTGATACCATTTTCATGAATGAACACTTCCTGACATATGTGGCAGGAGGTGCAGCCTTATATGGCATTATTGGGGTGTTAATTATGCAAATGTACAAGTCTCATACATGTGCTCTGAAAACACATGGGTGGATCATTTTCACGGTTTTCTGAAGTTCCGAGTGTTTGCTGAATTTGATGTGACATGTTCGTACGAGCCCTTCGTATGAAATAAAGTACAACAAAAACATTTTTGCAGGAGGCCCAGTGTTTTTTAAATCTCAAGTCTTTGCACTCAAGTCTCAAGTCAAGACAGCAAAGTCTGGAGTCTGTTCCAAGTCCTAAACTTTGTTTGTTTGTTTTTTTCAACATCTTTTTATTTCCAAAGAGTGAATCATAAACCAGCACCAATATGTAATCATACAAAGTACACTGAGTTCCTCCCTCATACACCCGAGTAAACAAAACAGACAAGTAAGAAAAAGAGCAAATGAAGGAAAAGAAAAAAAAAATCAAAAAAGTATACTCAGAACTGCAGAAAACAAAACAAAACAAATAAATAACATTTTGAAAAACAAAGATTGGACTGAAGTGGTGACAAAATTAATGGTAACAATAACTTCATAATCCATAATTTATGGTGTGTATATAAAGGCTCGAGGCCATGAAGTCCAGGTTAAAAAAAAGTCCAGCTTATGGAGGAATGTAAAGTTAGCTTCCTTGGTATTGTTACTTGGAAATGAAAATTATATTTTATCTTTAAGTTATGAGCCCTAAACACGTAGGTCTGTCCTCTGATAGGCGAAGATTCAAATCATCAGTCAGAGACACCTGAGGTTCGTCCAGTCCACCTTTATCAGTCAGTGTGCAGTACAGTTAAGATAGAAGCAGACAAAAAGGAAGGACAGGAAGAACATTTCAGTGAATAAATATCATTTTATATTAGCTGGAGCTTATTAAAAAAATATCCTGGTGACCAACATGTGTCAGTTTGAATGATGAGAGAAGATAAACGAGTGGTTGGTAAACAAGTTTCAGTTCTTGTTTTTTTATCTGCATCATTGTACACAGATCAATGCAGCAGCATGACAGGCTGTAAACTTTACAAACCGAGTCTCTAAATCACCACAAACCACAAAACTAACTGTGATGGAAGCAGAGAAGAGTTATAGAAACGGAGCGCAGCAGACGCGCTGTCAGACACTTCACCAGAGCGCACCGCTGTCAGACACTTCACCAGAGCGCACCGCTGTCAGACACTTCACCAGAGCGCACCGCTGTCAGACTCTTCACCAAAGCGCACCGCGCACCGCTGTCAGACACTTCACCAGAGCGCACCACGCACCGCTGTCAGACACTTCACCAGAGCGCACCGCTGTCAGACACTTCACCAGAGCGCACCACGCACGCTGTCAGACACTTCACCAGAGCGCACCGCTGTCAGACACTTCACCAGAGCGCACCACGCACCGCTGTCAGACACTTCACCAGAGCGCACCGCTGTCAGACACTTCACCAGAGCGCACCGCTGTCAGACGCTTCACCAGAGCGCACCACGCACCGCTGTCAGACACTTCACCAGAGCGCACCGCTGTCAGACACTTCACCAAAGCGCACCGCTGTCAGACACTTCACCAGAGCGCACCACGGAGCGCGCGGGCAGCTGATGTGCTGTCAGACACTTCACCACCAGAGTGCACCGCTGTCAGACACTTCACCAGAGCGCACCGCTGTCAGACACTTCATCAGAGCGCACCGCTGTCAGACACTTCACAACTCACGAGCGCACCGGACATAGAGCCCGCTGTCAGACACTTCACCAGAGCGCACCGCTGTCAGACACTTCACCAGAGCGCACACCAGCACCGCTGTCAGACACTTCATCAGAGCGCACCGCTGTCAGACACTTCACCAGAGCGCACCGCTGTCAGACACTTCACCAGAGCGCACCGCTGTCAGACACTTTACCAGAGCGCACCACGGAGCGCCGGGGCAGCTGATGTGCTGTCAGACACTTCACCAGAGCGCACCACGGAGCGCGCGGGGCAGCTGATGTGCTGTCAGACACTTCACCAGAGCGCACCACGCACTGCTGTCAGACACTTCATCAGAGCGCACCACGGAGCGCGCAGGGCAGCTGACGTGCTGTCAGACGCTTCACCAGAGCGCACCGCGGAGCGCGCAGGACAGCTGACACTTGTTTTTGTCTCTGACAGGCTCAGATTGTTCTTGTTAGTGTCTGACAACATGATGGAAAGGATCAATACAGTCAGAGAGCTTTTTTTAAAGAGGAAGAGACGTTTGGTTTAACCAGAAACAGCTGATTTATTGATCTCAACAAACTCACACAGACCCCCTTTGAAAAACGTGATTGTCAGCTTCATTCAGACTCAACAAAAACAAATTCAAACTCACCAAAAATGTCGTCTTTCCACTGTTCTAACTATCGTCAATACTAGTTTGGTTGAAATAAATCCTAATTCACAGTGTGAAGGAGTGCAGGGCGTGCAGCGCATGTGATGCTGAACAGCGCTGCTGGAGCCTGGGGAGAGAGGCTCTGTGGTGCGCTGGTTTTATCACTGAACTACAGGAGGACGCACACTTGGACTTTCTCTGATTGTGTGAAAATCTGATGTTTTCACATCACAAATGACAAAGAAAGGCTTTAAAACTTGAGTCTTACTGGTAAAACACACTCATGTAGGCTGACAGAGGAATTCAGTGTAAGACACTGAACTGAAAAAAAAAGAATGAATCTGATTCGACTGAAAAAATCTTAGTCAGGGACAGACAAGCCTATAAATAATGTGCTGTCCACCATTTTAACAACAGAGGCTCAACTTACTGTTCTCTGTGCAACTTCAAATATCAAACAAGTTGGAAGTTGTTGATTTCGACTGCATGTTTTGTAGTGCTGCGCCCAACTCGACCGAATCGGATCTGGCTGTTGAGTGAAACACTAAACTCCTCTGTCAGCCTACATGAGTGTGTTTTACCAGTAAGTTTTAACATCTTTCATCATCATCTGTGATTTGAAAACATCACAGTCAGAGAAAGTAAGTGTGCGTCCTCCTGTAGTTCAGTTTTTAAATCAGCGCACCGCGGAGCTTTTTCTCCGAGGCTGCGGCCTCTGGCATCACCTGTGCTGCACGCTCCGCGCTCCTTCACGTCATGAATTAAGGATTTATTTGAAGTGTGTGCTCTTCTGTTCATGGTTCAGGTATACACTGTGGAGCGTCTCTCATGGGCTGCTGACAGCGCATCAGCTGCGCTCCGTTTCTATCACTCTTCTCTGCTTCCTTCACAGTTAGTTTTGTGGTTTGTGGTGATTTAGAGACTCGGTTTGTAAGTTTACAGCCTTCATGTCACTTTTAGAGTTTCTGCACCCATACTTGTCTTTCCACTGATTCTGTTTTCAGACTTATTGCCTGTAAAACTCACTTATGTTCAGTGTGAAGACTTTAGGATTCATCTAAATATACTGAGCGAATTCCCTGATAATCTGGCCTGTAGTTGCTGAGATATCTCACTCTGGAAAAAAGTTAGCTTAGAAACTTTACTGACCACGACATACATACATATTTTTCATTTTGAATTTGGTGGGAATCCATAAATATATCCAGTCCCTCCCATTATAAGCTCATGGATCCCAGTTCCCAGTGCAGCAGTTTAATGGTTGGGATTGGTGTGTTTTGTCGCTAGTTGGCAATAAAAAACCTGTTGTGGTCTCAGTGCATGAAATTAATGAATTCCTCCTCCTCCTCACAGCCCTGCACAACTGAATACAGGCTGATCCAACTCCACCTTTAATGTATAATATGTAATATTTCCCCATTAATAGGACTCGACCTGTGTTATTGTTTTGTTGAGTTGTGTACTCACATTTTGTTTTGGTCACCTGCTGTCAGATCGATTTGCATCAGCTCTGTCTAACATTGTTTAACAGTGAAGACCACAACTCCCATCATCCCATGCTTCTTCACAGTGTCATCAAAGTCCTTATTTGGTTGTTGTTTTGATGTTAACGCCTGTTTCCGTCTCTCTCCTCAGTGGTACCTGGGATAAGGACTCCAGAGACCCCTCCCCCCTCCACCCACCTGTACGACAGATCGCTGCAGCCTCCTCCTCGACCTTTGACCTTTGATGCCAGCTGCGACAGAGAGTCCTGTCTTGCCCCGCCCCCCTACAGCCCTCCTCCTCCTCCTCCCCCTCTGCGCCTGACTCCGCCCCCACCAGCGCCATACACAGACTCAGCAGCATCAGCATGGCTACAGCGGATCAAACGCGCCCTGACCCCCGGTGTTAAACACCCCCTCTGTAAAACTGTACGTCACACTCTTCCCTGTAGACATATGGTTCATATGTCGATGTCCATATATAGTGCCAGCCCCCCCACCCCGAAAAACCACAAACCAGACCAGGCTGAGAATCTGTGTGGGGGTGGGATTGAGCCTCAACTTTTGGGAACGCGCAAGACTGAATCACAGAGCTTCCCCCTCCTCACGCTCCCATCATCCTCTACAGTGTGTGCATCCAGTGGACTTGCAGCGGTACAACGACCCCGCCTGCACCATCCGACCCCCCCATCTCTGGTGGATCCTGATGGCGCTGGGTTGGCGGGACGGGATGCACCGTGGCTGAGAGGGGTGGGAGGGGAGGTGTTACCTGGCTCAGATACCACCAGCTAATACGCCCCACCCCCCCTACCCTCCCACACCACCCCGCCTGAGCCCTCACACACCTCCTGGGATGGACTCCGACCCCTCACTTGACCCCGCCCCCTGGTTGGTGGCGCTGTCAGGGAGGGAGGAGGCTCTTTCCAAGGACATGGACCCGTGCTTAATGGAAAGACCTGATGCAGAGGTGGAGCGGGCGCAAGGAGACGCCCCCCCCCCCCCCCACCCCCCCGCCCGTTTAATAACATGAACTCTACATGCAGGGGTGGTGGTGGTGGTGGTGGTGGGGGGGGGTGTGATGGGATGGAGGTGGCGGGGAAGCGGGGGTTTTGTTGATGTGAAGTGTTGCGACCAGACGCTGGTGGATCCATGCTCGTTTATCTGGGAGGCTTTTGGCTTCATGGCTCATTGATTTTTCTCTCTTAGCCGTCATTTCAGCTGGTCCCCTCCTCCTCCTCCTCCTCTTCCTCCTCCTCCTCCTCCTCTATCCATCCACCAGTCTGGGTGAAGCTCCAGCATGCTGAGGGTGGGCAGAAAGCTCTGGTGTCCGAAACGCAGCAGGCAGGCAGGCAGGCAGGAGAGAGACGAGTGACTAAAACTTTACCAGTGGAATATTGATCATGAGGAAAGTGCAATTTTGTTGGCTAGCTGTTGGATAGTTAAATATCTTTGTAAGATAGCTCGTTGAAATCAGTTGTTGAAAAGTATATATAAAATATATTTTTCTTCCTAGTCCGCTCACACCTCTGGGACTCTAAAATACTGGGGTACAAAAGACAACGACACAGCATCAAACTAGAAACCATAGCCTTGTGAGAAATAAGGGGAGCTGTATTCACATTTATTGTTTATTATTTGTTGTTTGTTCATCTTGTAAAGCTGTTAGCATGGTAGAACAAGAATCCCTTTAAGAAATATCATTTTAAACAATCAATTTTTTAAAGCATTTCGTGCAGCTTAAGTCTGCTTTTTGTTTAAAAGAGAAAAAAAAACGCTAAGCGATTAACTTATTTTAATGAGCACATCGTTTTACTTAAAAAGGAAAAAAAAAGAAGCTATTTCTCATGAGGCGAAATCTGGAGAAAATTTAAGTTTCAAAGTAATCACGTTTTCTCCGGTTTCTGTTGGCGAGATAATCGTTTAACGGGTGCCGCCCGGCGACGGGCTGCCCAGTAGATTGGCTGGGGTTCTCCTAGAGGTCCCCCGTCCAATCAGAAGCACTTATTCCTGCAGTTGGCCAATGGGCCGTGAGTGTAATCAGGGGCGTGGTTTAGCGATGAAGAGGCAGAGCAGAGGGTAACTCTCTGGAAGCTTTCGTCCACAAATAGACAAGACAGCCGAGCGCTTCACATGCAACTTACCATTTTATTGATCTTCAGTTTTGTTTTTCCTTTTCCTATACTATATATATATGAATATATATACACACACACACACGCGCACACACACACACTCTTACGACCATCCAGCGTCGATCAAAAGTGAATTTAAGTGAAAAAGTTACAAAAAAAGAACAAAAAAATCTGCATGTTCTAGTGTTAGTGACAAATTTTTCCATAGATGATGTAGTTAGTGAGATAAAGACACTATATTGTAAAACCCAACATCAGGCACTTGCCAGCAGCCGTCTATTAGTTTTGGCCCCGTCGAGGCCTTTTCTATCGCTCTCCTTCACAAACAACCAGCTCTCTTCGCTTCTTGGCATCTTTCCATTCTTTTTATTATTTCTACTTCCTTCCCTTCCTCCTTCTCCTTTTTTTTCCTTCAGCAACAGATTGATTCTGCTTTTCAGTTCCGAGACGTTCTCTTTCATCCGTACGTCATCAAATTGCACGAAAACAATTGTTCCTCATCAATGTGCCTTGAGCTACGGTCCAGTCCCGAGAGGTTGCACAAGATCCAATGTGGAGCGTCTTGTTTTATTGTTTCTTCCTTGTTTTTTCTTTTATTTTCCTCCATCCTCCACACCTGAGATTTTGTAGGTAACTGGAGCAAATGAACGTCAAAGCGTTAAAGCTGAAGAGGAACGCTGTGAAATCTACAACAGCTACAATCTGGTCAACCGTCTCCAGATCTCTGCTAACAGCTAACAGCTAACGGCAACATGGTGAAATTTAGTGAAATGAGCACCAAGTCAGAGGTCAATTTCATGTAAAAACAAATGAGATTACTGGACATTTTCAGTTGTTAGCTAACGGTGTGGTGTCACAGCTAAAAATATTTCATTCAGGTTAGCTAATAGTTCAGTTTAGCCACACAAACACTATAACGTTAGCTAACAGTTTAGTTTATCCCTGATCCCTACCAGTTCAGTTCAACAGCTACAACCGTTGAGTTTACCAGCTAAAACTGATTTCAGTTAGCTAGCAATTTAGTGGCAAAAACACTTTGAGTCAGTTTAGCTAACTGTTGATTTCAGCAGCTTAAACCGTTTGAATCAGCTTTGCTAACTGTTCATGTTAGCTGCTAAGAGTATTTGCTTTGGGTTAGCTTGTTTAGCTAATTTTCTGGTTCTTAACAGTTTAGTTTAGCAGCTAAATTTGACAGATTTGAGTTGGCTAACAGTTCGGTCTAAAACGCTTTGAGTCACGTTTGCTAACTGTTGAGTTTAGCAGCTGAAATAGTTTGATTCAGCTTTGCTAACTTTTCATTTTAGCTGTTAAGGTTTGGTTGAAGTTAGCTAACAGCTGACAGCTCAGTTTAGCAGCTGCAACAGTTTGAGTCCTGTTCTCAAAACTGTTCAACTTAGACAAAACTTCAGGATACGAGTGTGGAGGCAGTTTAACTGAAATGATCAATTCTGTCGTGATGAGATGAAAAATAGGGCTGTTATTTTTTTATATGATAATATTGGAAAAATGTGCTTTTTAAGATGTTTTGAAGTGCATGAACTTCTTTAGGAGAAGGAAAAAAAAACACCTGAAGTGAGCAAAATGTTTTGTTTTTTTTACTTTGACATGATGCTCATTTCACTAAAGTTCCAGATGTCAGGATCTTGACAGAGCAGCAGCAGCTTATAACTGCTTATAACTGCTCACTAGCTGGTAGATTAGTTCAGTTCACCACGTTTACCCCCCCTCGCTCCTCCTCCTTTATCCTGTCGTCAGTCTGATGGGATGATTTTTATCTTCTGTTGCTGAAATTTCTGAACAGCAAAAAGTTTTAATTTTCAAGTCTTCCTGATTTAATTTTTGGTTCGTTCTACTTTCGTTCCCAGAAATGAACAATGAGGACATAAAATATGCAATACCTGCTTGCACTCACTTAGACTTTTTTCGTCTTACATTGTTTATTTTGTTTTTTTTTTGTTTTTTGTTTTTTGGTTTTTTTTTTGTTTTTTTTTTCTTTTCTTTACTTTCAACCAAAGTTGGCGTGCACACGACTGGCATCATGCTCCGTGGTCGGTCCCTAAAAATGGTGAAGCCAGCCCTGCAGCGACGCTCCAGCCAAGCTGAGCCTCCGGCGCTCGGGGAATTCTACTTCCTTCCTTCCTTCCTTCCTTCCTTCCTTCCTTCCTTCCTGTTTTGATAATCTACCAGACGGCCGCAATACGACATTCGGGTCTCTCTTTCCTAAAGTTTTTTTTTTTATTTCTTTGGTCACAAACAAGCCTTAAACAAGTCCAACTTCTTCTCCATCGCGCAGAAAACAGTTTATCAAAAACATTTTTGATGACGTCCAACATTTTAAGCACGCCCCGCCCTGCTCGGCAGGTTCTAGTAAAATAAATTGTTTACCTGTTGTGTGTTGAGTCCGTCTATTGACTTTTAATGGACAGCGACGTGACGCCGTCGGCTGTGATGGTTTAGTAGTTCCACTTGTGTGGGTTGTGCGTTTCCTCTTAGTGTGACATGTTTGTTTTGTCTCTGTTCTTGCCTACCCTTTAGCCATGAGTTGGGCATTACTTCCTTAATTATCTGCACTAAATATGAAATAAATGACAATAGTGAAAAAGTATTACATTAAAATAAAAAAAAATATACAGCTTCCAGGGCTTAAAAAGAGCGAAGGGAATAAAAAAAAATTGCACGGACATTTTTTTAAGTGTCACAAGAACCTTGTGAAACAGCCTAGCATCTAATCAGCGACTTTTGGCTGTGTGTGTGTAAGATAACGACAAAATTGCACCCTTTTTAAAGAAAGAAAAAATGAAAAAGAATATAAAAGCAATAGTTTGGGCAGTGTGTTTTTTTTTGTTCTTGTGTTGTGTGTGTAATTTAGTTCTGGTACAGCAGCAGCGAAGAGACGCAGAGAAGAGTTAGCTCTTATCGGACGGGAGGGCAGAGCAGCGGCGCCACTCGCTGGCCCGACTGGGAGACGTGTTTGTATGTTGTATAGTTTTATTAATTACACTGATTTTAAAGCTGCCCTATTTTATAATGCAGGACTTTTGTAACATTGATTAAATGAGGAAAAACTAGTGTTGTGAATTTTCTGATTGTTTGTATCGAGGCCACATTACTAGAACTGGTTTGGTTTGTTTTCTGGGAACTGGATTTAAGTTGAAAACTTTCCTGTTTCCTCATTTTTTTCTTTATTTTTTCTTTATTTGCTTTCCTTTTTTGTATGTATTTAAGGACATTTCCTCTGTTGATGGTATAGCATATTCCTGTACTTAAAAAGTATAGGGCGCTGTGGTGATAAGACCATTGTAAATGGATGTTACAGTATGCTGTATGTTTTGAAGGTTATTTGTTGCATCAGTGTTGATGAAGCTAAATCTAGGTAATTCTGAGGAAAACTGGTAAGAAAAGCAAGCGTTTTTTTTATGCATTTTAAAAAATTTAGTTTTAGGCAGGAGACAATGACATAGCCAGCCAAAGGATGCCCCTACTATAAATGCATCTAGGCATCTTTTTTTGTGTTCACCATTCCATGCAGGAAAATAAACAGCTTGATTATGCAACATGATTCTTTTTCTTTTCCATCTGTTTCTTTCTTCACTGGCCCACAAGATCACCTCCTCTTCCTCCTCCTCCTCCTCCTCCTCTTCCTCCTCCTCCTCCTCCAGCCCTCTCTGAGCCTGGAGGTCCACTCTGATCTCCGTCCATCCACACATCCTCTGCTGCTCATCACAGCATCACATTCATGCAGCGGATAATCGAGGAACGACGACGTCACCACGATGACGGACAGACGCTTCCAGTGCGATCAGAGTTTCTGCTCATTTCCTACAAAAACCCTCCAATATCACAACGGGAGACACTTTTAACCTCCAGAAATATCAATTAAAGGTGGGGAATGCGATTCTGCAGAAAAATGACAGCCTCCTTCAGAAGATTTACCGTCCTTTTCGCTCCTCATCCTCGTTCCACAAATGTGACCTGATCATGCTGTGTTGCTCAAACCGAGCTACTATTTGTTTCCCATTTTCAGATCCAGAGCGGTGCAGAAACATCAGATTTTTTTTACACACAGAACGAGGAGCTAAAGGACTGTGAGGGGATATTTGCTGAATTTGATGTTTTTGTGTACTGGATCAGAATAGGACACCCCACCTTTAATCTACTGGCAAAAAATCCTGATCACAAGCTCTCAGATCCCAACGTTAAATATTAAAATATTTAGTTTGGTCCAACAACAGTTCAAAAACCCACACTGTAAAAAAATAGTTGAGACAACTTAAAATTTCAAGGCAGCGCACTGCAAGAGGTTTCTGAAGTTGAAAAGTTTTGCTGAGTTGAGATAATTTACTTTTCTTCTTTAGATAAACTTGAATCTTTGAGTTTTATAAAGTAAAAAAAAAACAAAAATTGATCTCAGTGAGCTGCGAACCTGATTTGTCTTTTTTTTTTACTGCCTGAATAATTAAAATAGTTTTAATTGATAATATAAAAATCTTAACATCTGCCTTCATTTCAGTGAAATTACTCTTTTTTTTAATACAATGTTTTGAATTTCTAAAATTCAAAGTTTATCTAAAGAAGAAAAAACAAAAGATCAGTAGTTGGTAAAACTTTTTCAAAACGTAAAAATTTGAGTTGGGCTCAAAACTCAGAAATCTGAAACTTTGAGTTTTCTCCACTTTTTTGTTTTTACAGTGCAAAGATGTTCAGTTTCAGTTCAAACTAAGAAAAAACAGAAACCCTAACCCTAACACTTTTTGCTTCAAAAATTACTTTCAAACAATTATTTATCTAAATAACGTCACCATTTTCTGTAGAATGACTTATTTATTTACTCACAAAATATAATCAGTGCTGTTACACATGTACAGTTGAAAGATGCTGTAGAGCAGGTTTCCCTACAGGCTGCAGATAGAAATATATTCCCGTCTTTTATCACTTTTCATGTGTCATTTTATGTCATGTAGTCTGTGCAAACCTGTGCAGAGACAGCGATTCATAATACGCTCAAATGTCACGGACAAAAAAATGACTAAGTCACACATATGTCATGTGTGAAACCCAAAGTTATTTTAACTTTAGTACTGGGGTGACCATATTTTCAAACCCCCAAAGTGTCGTGAACGTTCATGCACGTGTCTATTTATGCTCTTATGCATGCAGTTATTTCAGCACTCAGCACACCTACTGAGCGCATCGTTCAACGCCATGAATGGAATCAATTCAGCACTTTTGTTGCTGGATAATTTTTGAATGAAGGAGTAAACCCTCCTGGAGCTCTGTAGACAACACTGACTTTCTCTTTGGCGTGGCAGTTAACTGTTAGCATACTGAAAGCTAACTGTTAGCATACTGACAGCTAACTGTTAGCATACTGACAGCTAACAGTTAGCATACTGATCGCGAGAGCCACAAACGTTATAGCCTGTGGCGCTATCGATGACTTATAGACTAGCAACACCTCACATTAGACCGGCACATACGGGTACGCTGCCAAAATGTCAGACCACGCCCCCTTTTGGCGGGGACAAGAAACCAGGGATCCTGTAGACAACAATGCAATTTCACAGTTTTGACAAGTTTGTATGAATTCATGTCGAGTTAAAGAAACTTTTGCTTTATAAACGTGTCAAAGAACTGTTTTGTGACCCGCCTGAACCTGATATCGTAATAAATTAGAGATACGACAGTCTGACGCTGCTGGACTGTAACGTTATGACTGAACTCCAGCAGACTCACACTCAGGCTAACATTAGCTCTCCATCAGTAGGAACGGTCAACGTTCTCTGAAGGCCCAGATGTTCTCATTGCTTTCCATGAAGGGTGGGGAACCAGAGATCATCATGGATTTGTGTCTTTAATGATTTTATAGCCTGCTACACAGCAGATTTTCACCATTTTCGTATGTCTCTCATTATATGAAACTGACGTATACAGTGCTGTACGTATTGCCGGTCTGATGTGTTTATGTTATATGTTCATATTGAGTTTAGTAATAAAGAGTTGGACAGAACAGTAGAATGATAAACGTCGACACTTTGGTCATAGATGTTGAGAACCAGGACATTTTAGTGTTTTATAGACATTTGTTGGGACATCCAGCTTGAAACCAGGACAATACTGGACAAACTGGGATGTCTGGTCACCGTATATAGTTTGTACCACACTTACGTCTGTAAAGTTACGTACATATGTGACATAAGAATGTTATGTACATAACTTAGCTTGCGAAAATAGCTTAATAACACAAACCACAATCTTTTCTAACCCGAACAAAGTAGTTTTGTTGCCTAAACCAAACCAAACTGTGACCGTTTCATATTAAACATGACAAAGATCACCCCAACGATGCCGTTTCCACGTCCAAACTCATTAAATGCAATGGACTTAATGGCATTAAATGACACGCAAAAAGCTTAAAATGCAAAGATACGTCAACCCTTGAGATCACGTTGACATGTCCAGTGAAGACAAACTTTTACATTTTTCATGTTGTTTGTCCATGAAACCACTTAGTAAATCCCAAAAAACGCTTGTTGGGTTTGAATATTTGGATCAAGCAGGTATTTCAGAGGCAAATCAAGAGGTGAAAGCTGAAGATTTTTCTCTTTTTGTTTGATTTTATTGACTGTAACTGTATAAAAAGTAGTCTATTACTTTGATTTTGGTTTGAAGACTGAAATACAAACAGTTAAGATTAAAAAAGAAATGAGCAACAACTCAGAATCTCACTGGAAGTGGAGTCCTTGAAGGGAAAGCTGTGAAGAGTTCCAGTTGGCTGGGTGGTGGTGGTGTTGGTGGAGGCTCAGAAGGGGACTGAATGTGAAGCTCACGACACCACGTTCTCCTCCTCCACAAAAAAAAAACTTAACAGCAGACACACGAATCAGATCCGAGGCTGAGAGAGCGATGAGCCCCGTAAGGCCGGACGCTGCGTCCGACCAGCTGAAGCAACAAGCGCTGCACGCTAACACACACCAGCAGGGACACTTTCTGACAGAAACTGTCGTGAATTGACGAGAAATTTACAACCAAAAACACAACGCTTCTAAACGCCTGCAGCTCCACCCCCCAAATCTAGAAAACTGATCCAAAGCTTGTCCAACCAGCAATATGAGACTGTCTCAAACACTCCAGAAGAGAAGCACTTGCATTCGCCTCCCCTTCCCTACCCATCCCCCCACCCCCTCGCCAAGTTGATTTTTTTTTTTTTTTGGGATTCTGCCTTTGAGGAATTCTGCCGCTCCATCAGGAAACAGGGTTGAATGAAGGCAGGGGCTTTTTATGCTAACGCCTTTGTTGTCTTCACGTTTGTCCAAATTCTCCCGGGCAGAGATCACCCCCCTCACCCCCACCCCCACCCCACCTCACCACCACCACCCGAGAAACAAACCCATCAGACCGGACCGCTGTGCGATGATGTGGAGGGGTTGGGATATGAGCAGATCTGATTTACGTGAAGAGGGGCAGAATTCTTCAGGGCTTAGACCAGGGTATTTTTAATCCACCCAATCACTTTAGAGACCCGAGAGTGTGTGAATTATAGCGACACTGAACGTGCAGGACTCGTAGAACAATCGGACCGGAGACAGCTTCAGTGACACCTCAAATCCACCTTTCATGAAAACGCCAAAGTTTCCCCCGCCGCTGCTGCTGCTGTCGTCGTCTTCGGCTCGAGAGCGGAGCAGAAGGAAGACATCCTTCACCGTGTCGACGGCGCCGGAGCACGAGCCGGGGAAATGAGTACAAATGGCATCACTTTAGAGAGATGAAGGAAAGTCATTGGACGAGGAGGCAGGTAACACTGAAGCTGCTCTCCAGCGCTCAACTGTAATGAATTACATTGTCACTGCTCCTTTGCAAAGATATTTATTTATCCTGTTGTAAACCATCACATGGTGCTAAGCGTTAAATCAAGCCAGTGAAGGGGAGGTAAGCTGGAAAAATGTGACAATTTGAACTTACTATCATGCTTCCTGACAGCGTATCAAAGCATAGCAGTCTAATCTGCATGAGAACTATGCACTGACTAAAAACAAACATCCACACGTGCACGCGGCTCACGTGTGCGTGTGTGCGTGCGTGCGCCCGCCCACGTGGACTTTGGTATCTAACTTTGTGGAAAAATTTCAGCCTCTGCCTTCTTTTACGGTCAATCCTTCTGTTTCCAGATCCCAGCTTCTATAAGGACCGGATGAGTTATACGAAAAATCTGAAAAAGAAATGAAAAATAAAAACAAACCAGCATATTACATGATATATTGAAAAAGATCAAATGTAGTGCCTGTGAAAACCTGTATTATAATGCTCTTCTGAATACTGAATACAATAATTGTTTGTAATTGTTGAAATTTCTGACCACCAGTAGCCTTTGCTGTCTGTCAGGCCCCTCTGATTATAGCTAATGTACAATAATCACAAGATATAACTGCATGCTCTTCCATAATCGCCTAGTAAACTGTTACGATGACGACAAATGAGAAAAAAAAAATTACAAAAAACCAGATTGTTATGTTCCTGTTTGGGTTCCTCTCTTCTTTTCTTACCTCTCCCTGTATGCCTCAAACTGTCTCACCTCCTTTATCTTCATCTCTTCATCATCCACACACACACACACACATACACACGGGACTCTTTCATCCTCTCCACCCAGCACCTCCATGGTTTTCTACTCTGTGTCCGTTTATTGTCATTGATCTGATGGGTGTGCCACCATGATGACTGCCCCGGGCCATCCGCGGGCCGCCGCAGCCTCGCGGGGTTTTAATCCGACAATCTCCAGCTAACTTTTAACATCAGCAAACACCCGGCTGGCCTCCCCTCACCCTCCTCTCCCCTCCTTCCCCCCTCGTGTCCATTGACCAGCAGCAGGCTGAGAAATCTCTGCGTGGCTCTGGGTGAATCCTCCTCCTCTTCCTCCTCCTCCTCCTCCCCGGGCAGTTTCCTGCAGGAGACCGAATCGATGGCCTCGGCCTTTTTCTGCAGCGCTCAGCACTATCCACCACTGAATCCCCCTCCTTCCTCATCGAGCCTCCGCTGCGTCTCCCTCGGCAGAACTTCAAACGAGCCGCCGCTCCTCCAGGATGAGAAAGGTCTAGAAAGAGAAAGAGGTAGCCAGCACCTGGGAGACCCCCCGCCTCCCCCTCCCCACCACTCGCCCTCACCCCTTTCCTCCCCCCAGTCCCAGGCCAGCTGGGGTCGATTGGCTTGTCTAGCTCACCTCCAGTGGCTCCTCTCCTCTCTGTTTTCGACTCGCAGCCTGTCGATGCCGCTCGGCTCTTTGAAACTAAACAGTTTCTTCGACTTGTGCATCTCTTTTAGGCAGAAAACTTTGTTGATGACCAGACTGTTTTGTTAAAGGACAATGCCACTGATTCTGCAAGTCGTCTACTTTAAATTACTGCGAAAGACTTTCCAAAGACTGATGTCGTGTTTAAATGTTTTTTTTTTTCTGACTCATCTGGTTGTGCAAGTGTTGTATAAAAGTTTCTTTAGTTTCTTCACATCCCTTCAACTTAGAGGTGTTTTTTACAAAGTCCTCAAAATTTAAATTATATCAGAACTAGAACTCAACTGCAATAATGAAAAATGTCAAATAGTCAAATAGTCAATGTCAAACTGGCCAAACTCTAAATTTAAATTAAATTTAAATCAGGAACTTTCTTTACTGCCAAGTAGCTCCTGCTTTCTGCTGGCAATCTATAAATGCATTCACACCTAAAGTACCTGGAACTTTCGTCCCAGGAACTACTTTTCAAGGAAGCAAAATGTTCCTTCAGCCCATCACTATCTGCGTTTCCACTTTGGTTTAAAGAGTCGTGAAGATGAGGCTAACAAGTCGTATGAAAAAGCAAATTTAAAATTTTGTGTGCAACTATACAACAACAGTTGTTGCTGGTCCATCTGTTGTTTTCTACTGGAACTCCACGCTGATGTGTCAAAAAAGACAAAACTAGTTTGGAGCTGCAGTTTTTTAAAATTGGTGGCTGAAATGAAATTGCAAGTGCTCAACAAATCAAAAATGTTCAGCCCTGTAAGCCCCGCCCCCAAAGTTTGTGTACTTTTGGAAGGTTTTACCCCCCACAGCAGGAACTCTTTGAGGATAAAATAATGTACCCAGAACTTGATTTACACCCCAGTCCCTGCAGTGGAAAAACAGTCCAAAGGTTCCTGGTCCTGGGGTGAAGTTCCTGTGATGGAAACAAGGCTTTTGGCTTCTATTCAGCTTGACAGTAACCGCTAGAAAAGCCAAAAAGAATCACTTCGAAGTACATTTAGCAGCATGTTCTGGAGCTTTCAATCATATCACCTGATTTTCATCAGTTGATGGAGTTTACAGTCATCATGTAGTTTTATATGTTAAAGTTTCCTTTTTTTTTTTGAGGACTTTAAATTTGAATTTTTGACCTTAGAAACAGCCTCACCTGCTGCTCTGGAGCTTTTGAGCCAATCACATCATTTAGTAATGTTGTGACTTAAGCTGCATAAAAATGTAAATTGCAAGAAGAGAAACTTTTAGAAAGTCTCTAGATCAGATTTTAGCTAATTTTACCATTTGCATTTTGCTCCTAGATGTGGGGACTTTTGGAAGTGATGACGCAAACACTGACATCCTCTTCCTGATTGGTTCTTATTGGTTCAGTCACAACCTGTCCTTCCCTGACTCCCCCCCATGTGACCCTTTTCAGCGATTAATTCAACATGGATAACGAACCTTGTGGTCTACGTGTTCCTCTCAGTAACAGTTCCACCTTGTTATTGGTCCAAGCAAAGAAATCTCTGGTCTTTTCGCAAATTTCTGTCCTTCGTTCAAAGCATTTCCTGCAACTAATCAACTAAACAAGCTTCCTGCTGTGACTGACTTGTCGACGTGGCCACTACAGATGCTGATCGACTGTGCACATCTGGACCATTTCCTCCAAGCAGACTCCAGAAAACAAATATAACAAACATCTGCAGCTCTCTCTGTTTGGGACCATAATACATAGTGTTTCTGGCCTTTTTGCCCCTTGAGACTCAAGTGAGTTTCAAGTTTTTAGTAATTCAATTTCATAATCATAAAGACAGAGGAGGAAAACTGTTTTTAAAAGTATAAAACACGACATCGTCCTTTGAAAATGGTCGACAATATACCTGATCTGTAGTAGACTGACTAAAACAAGCAAAAACTTTGGCATTTTCCTTTAGAAATAAAATAGAGTAGAATAGAAATCTTTAGCATCCAGATGTAGAAATCTTCACCGTCACTGTGTTGAAATTCTCACCTAAAACAAACCAGGGATTCGTTTTTTTACGATACCGACGGCCCAAAACTGCCCTCATTCACTTGCTTTCCAGCCTGTCGATGTTTTCAATATTCGAGCCGATCACCAATACGGATAATCGATCAGCTCGATCAGCATTTCTCGTTGCCTTTCGCCCGGCCCCCTGGAGGCGATGCTAACTGTAGCTAACCCAAGACAATCTCGAGGAAGGAGAGCTTTATCTTTACCCCGAGCGTCGCTGGGCGGACCGCGTCCCGCCGCAGTCTGAGTCACACATTCACATCATCGCATCATCATATCCCATCATCCCCTTCTCACTGCCCGAACCACCACAGAGACCAGACGACATCATCATCCTCATCCTGACCACGACCTGTTGGGTTCCTCCATCGCCATCCGACCATCGACCTCGCCTCCATCCTCACCCAGAACTGACTTAAACCTTGTGCCTCTACAACTCTTTTATGGAACAGGGCGGCGTTTTCTGCGGCCGCCGCCGTCGCACCGGTCCACGATCTGGTGTTACACTTTTGTTCAATGTTAACTAGTGTCCATTAGTTGTGTCCGGTGCCATTGTTGTCCATCCTCTGTGTTCTAAAGCTGTGAGTTTGCACTGACTTCTCTCTCTGTTTGTCCTCTCTGACTGACTGCAGTCAGTTCTTCTGTTGTCACTCTGTTGTTCCGTTTTGTTTTGGTTTTTTTTCTTTTTGTTCCTTCGGTTCTTCCCTCTCGACTGTTGTTTCTGTTGAACTGGTGACGTGTAGAAACATCCCTCTCGGCCCCATTAGTGACTCCATGTCCACGCAGACTCAATTTACTGGAAGCAAGATGTGCATTTCCTATGCAACAACGACAAAAAATAAAGACGCTAATGCTCTATCCACCGTCTCTCTGCTGTTTTTCTGTTGTATTCATGTGTGTGTCTGTGTGTGTGTCGTCCACAGCTGTTGTGTTACTGTATGTCCAGACTTTAATGTTCCCAGTGGTACAAGAACTGTTCTTTATTCAGATCCTTTACTTCAGTACAAATACTCCACTACAAGTCTTGGATTCAAAACTTTACAAAATTAAGTAAAAGTAAGTAAAAGTATCCAAGTACAGTATAATCAGCAAAATGTCCTCAAGATTGAGCTCATTTTAACTCTGTTAAATACTGACAGCTTGATTATTCTACTGCAATGCATCATGGTCTATAAGATCATCATATGTTTGTACCATCGCTGTTCTGTGAGAACCAAAGAGTCAACAAAAAAACAGCCTGTCTTCAACTTTGTGATGATGCGTTTTCCAGCTGATCCAAGAAGGTTTCTGAAGAGTTTATGTTGTTAAAAGGGACAGTTTGCCCCGGCCTGCAGTGCTGATTTTCCATTCACGTTTCTTCTTTTTTCCTTTGAAAAACTCAACAGCAACGTCTCTTTCCACAAATCATGACCCAGTTATTCAAGATAATCCGCAGACCTTTCTACAGAACTACAGCTGCTAACCATATCACTGCTTAGTTGAGTAAGATGCCATTAACGTTTACATCTCACACCGTCACAAGCACAAACTTCATCCATGAGTAGATGCACGTTTCCTTCTGCACAAAGATAATGGCTGGCAGGTGTAGTTTGGAATAAAGAAAATAGTCTAAGCAATCAAAGATAAACAACTAAAACCTTGACTACAAACTAAAAACTACTAGAACCTTTTAAATCTTTTAATTGGGATTTGTTTGCAGGCTTTCAAAACTGAAGAATATTTAAACCAGTTTACCTGTTTTGTCTCTCTGCTGTTATCGCACTTTGCTGTTTCGCCACCCAACCAGTTCAGTGTCGAGGCAAAGGGTGGGAGAAATACTCGATTCCTAAATGCATCGCGATGTGTAGTGAATAACGTTAAAATGTGAGTCGCGAAACAGACCAGCTGAGCGCCACACACCGCTGTGGTGAAGAACATCACTTTCTCTGTCTGTCTGTTTCACCTCAAAACTCTGCGCCGGCTCTGCATCCTGCAGCGACGTCTCCCTCCTGGAGCTCACGGTGCAGCAGACAGGTCTCTGTCCACTGCTGGAGACATGATGTTAACACCACAGAGCACTCCAACACCTCCTCTTTTTTTACTCTCATACAGGCGGGAGACTGTATGATGCTTTCAACTTGATGAATTCATTAATCGATGTGTTAACTCTTAAAAATAAAAAGGCTGCAGACATTTAGTTTTCATCCTGTATTTTAGGCAAAAGACTGAAAATTGTTCCTCCTTTTCTCTTCTATTCATTCGGTCAAATTTTGATACATTGAGCTGCATCGAGAATCGTTTTATCATCAAATCGTTTCCCTCTGAATCAGAATCGAATCGTGACGTGCCCAGAGGTTTCACCCCTAGTCAAGGCCCTGTCTCACTCTCCTATTGGCTAATATTTAAAAAGATGTAATCAGCAGGGTGTCAAAGTCTTCATCAAATAAATATTCTGCATTCTTGCTCTCTGAGTTGTCTTTCCTGGCCGAACTTTTCCAAGCAAAGCTAATCTGTCATTTTGACATGTAAAACTTTTACAGTGTGAAGTCGAATGAAGAGTAAAACCTCCATAAACTGAGAATAGTTCATCAGTTCATCAGATTCATCAGATTCATCAGATTCATCAGTTCATCAGGTTCATCAGTTCATCAGGTTCATCAGATTCATCAGGTTCATCAGGATTTAAATAAATGAAACAAAATAAAAGAGGTGTTGTTGTGGTTAAACTGTGAGTTTGCACGCTGAGTCTGTATGTTAATGGGGATGATTGGATGTGAAAACACGCAGGATGCTGGGAAATGTGTGTGATGTTCAGCGTGATTCGATCAGAATACGTTTGGAGCGACGCTCCCCAGACTGCAGATATAATCCCGCCCACCTCTCTGTGGAGAACAGAGTCTGTTGGTGTGTGATGTTCTCTAAAACCCAGGCAGGAGTGAGACCTCTGTATCTGACTGTTTCACTGTTCAATCTGTGTTTGATCGTCTTCTAAGAACACTCTCATTCTAATCCGGCCTCTCAGCGACTGGTCAGACCTGCTGATGTCAGCACTGTGTGTGTGTGTGTGTGTGGTATTGAATACCACTAACACTGTTTCACAGCTCAAGGATTTCTGGGATTTCACCGTCTTTGTAGCTAAAGGAGAGAAACCAGAGATGAACAAAGTGAAACTTAGTTCAGTTTATTTTGTCCTGAAGGTGAAATTAGAGGAAAACTATTAACCTGTACAAAAACACTCCAATCACACATCACACATCTCTGAATTATCTTTTGATATTTCTTGGGTATTTCTTGTAGAAGTTTTGGTAAGTCACCAGAAATATTAGGACCATGAATATCTGGAGTATCTGTCTTAGGAACGTGTCTGGAGTTCTTGAGATATCTCACTCTGGACAAAACTACTTAACAGACCAACAACTGTCTGTGTGAAAACTGAGACCCCAGTTTAGGTTGAAAAACACTGTTTTTTGAAGCTGTGCGTTTTTGTTAATTCCTTTGAACTGACCATGAATTTGCTGTTACGTAAACTCAGATCTGAACCATTTTATTCTGGTTAGCTGTAAGTAGTTAACCTCCTAGTTAGTTAGTTAGTTAGTTAGTTATCTACCCAAACATCTGCAGAGAAACAGATCTGTTAGGACACATGAGACCATCAGAAAGAGGATAAACCACAAGCAGCTTGCAGCTGACTCAGGCAGATGTTGAAAGTGAGCTAACATTAGCTTAACACAAACCACAAACTGCATGTTAGCAGGTATAAGTAAATGCATGAAAACAATTTACCTGAAATCTCAGGTGCAGGCACTAATTGTCCTGTTTTCTGTTCACATCCTGCAGACGGTGCTGCTGTAGAATAAGAAGGGGGAACTTTTTTTTGTTTTGGTGGAACATTTGCACGTCAGGAGTCGAATTCTGGTATTAACATGACCACATCACTGCAAAAGAAAAGCTAACAGCTGTTAGCTTGTTAATGTTCGTACCTCGGAGGTTGTTCTTGTTTCCTGGGGACTTTGAAACATAGACAGCGGACACCGTAATGCTGCGTGTGAAGCAAGCGACCAGTGGCAGGACTTCAGACACCAGTTTGTCCTCCATGATTGGAGCTGCCTCTCCAAATGACGTCGGGCTCTTTTCTGCTCTGAGTCGATGTTTTTTCAACTCAAGGCTTCTGCAAAAATGTGAAGCGCTCGTAATATCTAAAATACGAGCCATACTGGGAGCATTAGCAGCAGGCAAAGACTTCCTGCCAACAGAAAACAACTGGAAAAAGACGCCTCTCACCACCAAAACCGCCCTCTGTCTGATGGCACTTGCACATTCGCGCATGTTTTATTCTATATGCTGTGGTAGGCAAAGGAGTTATTGAAGTTATTTGTCAGAAGTTGCAGGACATTCTGCAGGATTTTCTGAATCTGAAGGGACGTGTACGCACATCTGAATTTGTAGAACAGCCAGTAGTCTCCTGCAAGATTTTCTAAAGCCTGAAAACAGAGCCAGGAGGAGCCAAGTCATGCTCTCTCTCAGACCACTTCAATTAAAATATGCTGAAAGGTTATTAAGGATTTATTTTGCCAATGATGCCAAGAAATACATCCCCAGCTTTAGCTGTTTTAAGAGGTCTGTATGTTTAAGAGTGCAGGTCCTTCAGAGCGGTGACTGAGTGACAGTTATCTACCATGTCAGATCAGACTGTGAACTGATCTAATCTACAGACACGACTCTGTGTTTACATCCTCATTCATTCACTAACAGACAGACAGACATGATGGACATGATGGACATGATGGACACGCAGCTGACTGACACATCAGAGCGACTGTTTGATCTGAAGTCGCTCCGCAAACACCAGAAATCTTCTTCTCTGTCCTGGTGAGTTTCCACTCCTCCTCCTCCTCCTCCTCCTCCTCCCTCCTCCCCCCTCCTCACCCCTGGTGTGTGTTGTGTTGTTGTCGGCTGAGCTCAGATTCTCCCCCGGGTGCAGGTTGGGAGGGTGGGAGCCGCCTCACCCTCTCTCCTCTCAGGTTTCAGGGAGGGAGACGACCGCAGAGGAGCGTGAATAATTCAGCCAGCCGCCAACACCGGGCATCGCCTTTCCACAACACACACACACACACACACACACACTCTCACACACACACACACACATACACACACAGTGACCTGATATGCCCCCACAGCAAACAAGCTAAAGGTCAGCGGGTCAGACTGTGAGCTTGAACTTGAGAGAAGTGAAGAGACCACACCCCGACACTGTGCAGGCAGAGGCTCATAATAATAATAATGATGATAATAATACATTTAAAAAATGAAATTATTATTTAAGTCTTTGAAAAAAAGTATTTGTTAAAAAGTTTGACTCACCTGTTATAATGAAGTTTTTCTTCTTTACTTCAATAATTATGTTTTAACAGATGAAAACAGTTTAATTCAAAACATAACTGTGCTTTTAAAATTTTAAATAGTTAAAGAAAGAAGAAGAACAAGTAATAATTAAAACTTTGATGTAGTCGATGACCGTTTTTTCCCCAAAATAACCTTCGATTGTTGAATTTGTTTTCCAGAAAAGTGAACCAAGATCATTATTGAACCACTGTGGTGCCTCTGCAGCCTTATTGAACAGGTTTAAAGGGACAGTTCAGATTATTTGAAGTGTGGTTGTATGAGGTTCTTCTCCACAGTCAGTCTTTAACCTGCAGTAGATGGAGGTCAACACACCCCCAGTCTGGAGAAGCAGCAGGAGTACTGGTGCAGGAAGCTAAGCTAATGTCCTGCTGTGGACAGAGTCAGCAGCAACAAAAAAAATCAATATCAGTTTTAGTGTACACTATATTTAGAATATGTTCACCTCTTTACCTTTCTGACAGGAAACCACTGTTACATCACTGAGAGATTTGTTTTATTCTCCTCTGATGTGAACGAAAGGATCGACTCTGGTGACCAAGTCCAACACACACAAACCTGCACACACATCACAACCAGGCCGTCATGCATGAACACACACGCACGCACACACACCACACACTTGACTGATCAGTTTTTAATGAGACGTTCTTCAGCAGCTGCTTCCTCATTCAGATCCATCGATCAGGACCTTTGAATTAATGTGATGATGGAGGAGCAGACACGTGTGTGAGCAACTGGAGCAGCAATCTTTACAAAAGAGCCAATTTTGGCCCAAAAAAAGAAAAATATTTGTCCAGAGCCACAATTATTTTAATATTTTCCTTTGAGGCGTCTCTTTTTATTGGAGTGGAATCAGTAGGTTGTCTGGAGGCTCAAGATTATTCAGCAGCAAATTTTAGAAGAAAAGGCGCCGAGTCGTAGATGTCGGCTATGATAAAATATTAAAAACTTTTTCTCTGAGTTTGGTGTATAAGCTTATATTTTTGCTCAAAACCCACAAAAACTCCCCTTTTAAAACAATTAACATGCCTAGACTTGTATCTCTGTATGTTCCTAAAAGTTTTATGGTCTAACACGACCATGCTGTGACAATAAAGGTATTTTAAATAAAATTGAGTTTTTTGTGATTTTAAGTGCACAAGTGTCCCTCTTCAAAGAAGACCTCAAACAAACACACTGAGTTCAGGAAGTGCTCCTACCCAAACATTTTATTGATTACATTTTTTATTTTTATATTTGTGGAGTGTAAGAATCACTTTAGACTCATGATGATGAATAAATGTTAAAGAATACCTGTTCTTTATTTCAGTATAAGTTTTGTCAAAGCCACAGGGAGCCACTGGAGAGCTGCATGTGTGGAGCAACAGAGGCAACATGAGCAATAAAACTATTAATAGTAGTTATTTTACTTTAATCTGCCTCAACACCATCAGAATTCCTTCATGAATTGTTATTTTCAGTCATGTTAGATGATGTGTGATCTCTGCTGAAGATTTAGGCAGGTAGGTGATGTATTTTAGCCCCGCCTCCTGCACCACACCTGAGCTCACTTCCTGTTCAGGAGGGTGCAGGAAGAGGAGAGCAGAGAAAAGTTTGAGAAAACAGACACAAGTTTTAAAAGGAGCAGAAACACCAGAACAGATTGGAAACTTTTCCTGCAGTCAGAGTTCAGAGCAGGAGACTGTTGAGGAGATCAGCTGCAGAAGTTTGGAGCTTCTTTGTTTCTCCTCCACCTGAACAACAGAATCATGTGATCATCTGCATCTATCAGGTAAACTTCATCCATCTTTACTGACTCTTTATAGTCTCACACGGAGGGTTTTAGATGACTGTCTGCTGGTTTTATTCCTCTGTGAGTCTTTACCTGCTGTTACATCAGGATTAATTCAGTCTGTCACTGATCACATCAGATGTTCATGTTGTTCATGTTGTTGTGTGACTGAGCAGGTTTCAGGCTCTGAGGTCTGAAACAGGTGGCAGCCTGCTGCTTCATGGAGAACAGCAGCTGTCTGCCTGCCTGTCTGTCTGTCTGCATGTCTGTCTGCCTGTCTGTTTGTCTCTGTCTGTCAGTCTGTCTGTCTGCCTGTCTGTTTGTCTGCCTGCCTGTCTGCCTGTCTGTCTGTCTGCCTGTCTGTCTGCCTGTCTGTTTGTCTCTGTCTGTCTGCTTGACTGTCTGTCTGTCTGCCTGTCTGTCTGTCTGCCTGCCTGTCTGTTTGTCTCTGTCTGTCTGTCTGCCTGCCTGCCTGCCTGTCTGTCTGTCTGTCTGTCTGTCTGTCTGTCTGTCTGTCTGTCTGTCTGTCTGTCTGTCTGTCTGTCTGTCTGCCTGTCTGTCTGCCTGTCTGTCTGCCTGTCTGTTTGTCTCTGTCTGTCAGTCTGTCTGTCTGCCTGTCTGTTTGTCTGCCTGTCTGCCTGTCTGTCTGTCTGCCTGTCTGTCTGCCTGTCTGTTTGTCTCTGTCTGTCTGCTTGACTGTCTGCCTGTCTGTCTGTCTGCCTGCCTGTCTGTCTGTCTGTCTGTCTGTCTGTTTGTCTCCTGTCTGTCTTCAGGTCTTGTCTGTCTCTGCCTGCCTTCTGTCAGTTGTTCTGCCTGTTGCTGTCTCCTGTTGCCTGTTGTCTGTCTGCTGTCTGTCTGTCTGCCTGTCGCTGTCTGTCTGCCTGTCTGTCTGTCTGTCTGCTGTCTGTTTGTCTTGTCGTCAGTCTCTGTCATGCCTGTCTGTTGTCTGCTGTCTGCCTGTCTGTCGTCTGCCTGTCTGTCTGCCTGTCTGTTTGTCTCTGTCTGTCTGCCTGTCTGCCTGCCTGTCTGCCTGTCTGTTTGTCTCTGTCTGTCATCTGTCTGTCTGCCTGTCTGTTTGTCTGCCTGTGCCTGTCTGTTCTGTCTGCTGTCTGTCTGCCTGTCTGTTTGTCTCTGTCTGTCTGCCTGTCTGCCTGCCTGTCTGCTGTCTGTTGTCTCTGTCTGTCATCTGTCTGTCTGCCTGTCTGTTTGTCTGCCTGTTCCCGTCTGTCTGTCTCCTGCCTGTCTGCCTGTCTGTCTGCCTGTCTGTTTGTCTCTGTCTGTCTGCCTGTCTGCCTGCCTGTCTGTCTGCTGTCTGTCTGTTTGTTGCTCTGCCTGTTTTGTTCTTGCTGCTGTTGCGTTGCTTTGTTTTGTTGTTCGCCTGTTTTCTTTTTGCTGTTTCCTGTTTTTTTTTTTTGTTTTCTTTTTATTGTTTTGTTTCTGAACATGATTGTTCACCTTTTTTTGCCGTTCCTGTCGTCTGCTGTTGTCACCTGACACACTGACATGTTGTGTGTCTTGCTGCTTGTGTGTTCTTCCTTTTTGTTGCTGTACGACCTGATGCTGCCGTCTGTTAACCAGCTGCCTCTGCTTGTGACTGTTTGTCTTGATGTGAGGCTTGTTGTGTGTGTTGCTGTCTTTTAACTTTTGATGCCCTTTTAGTCCCTAAAAAGGAAAAATGAATTTAAAAAAAATGAATGAATGAATAAATAAATAAAAAATTAATCAATAAATAAATGAATAAATAACAGCTTTCATCAGCTTTGGGTTTTAAAAGCGAAGATAAAATTGAGTCAAGTTGCCAAAAGTAATTTTTTAAACCTCCTGTCAGTCTGTTTCAGTTTATTTGTTTCTGTGCATTTAGCAGCCATCCTCTGTGAGACAGCAAGACACCAAATTCCCGTTTAATTTTTAATAATAATTTCACCATATTTGTGTTTGTGTTGGATGTGAAGAACGATGAAGATGAGGTGAAACAGACTGGTGGATTAGAAAGTGTCGCTCTGCTGTGTGAACTGTAGGTGGAAAAAAGTAGATTTTTAAAGTTTTCTCTCTTTGTCATATTATACAATTATTTAAATTTCATACAAAAAACATCTTGGTATCACAGTTTGAATTATGTGGGAGCTAAGAGGAGCTCAGCTCCCCTGAAAACTTCATTTGAGTTATTCAGGACAAGTTCTGAAACATCAGCCAGGTTTAAGTCTCTTTTTTCTCTGTAGTTAAGTTATTAATAATTCTTTACTGTTTTTATGTCATGTGTGATATTTGAAGGAGGATGTACGAGAAGCAGAAAAATGTTATGATTTTTAAAAATCTTTTGTTTTATTTTATCTGCTCTGATTTGGCCACAGTAACTTTCTGTTGTTCTTACAGCCTCTATGAAGCTTATGAGATGTTATGAACAGTATTAACTCTCAGTAGAACTGATCGTAGAACTTTTTTTCACAACAACCCAGTAACTGACCACACTGCTGCACACTCCCATGTATACACATGCATGTGACATGTTTAGTCGTGATGTGCCCAGAAAAACACCCTGCTTGGTATCATCAACCAGCTGAGTTGTAGTTCTAAGTTCTCTGATGAGACTTCTGAGATGTTCAGAACTACAAACTCTGAAACAAAACTGGAATCTTGTTCTGCAGTTCAATGCTGATTTTCTTCAGTAATGCTGGAAGATGTATTTTAAAAGATTAAACTCTTATTAAACCTATTAAACCTTGTCTAAAAATATAAAGTTTAGCAGTGCTTGAGCAGTATTCCCGCCTTTTTTAAACCAGGAAGTGAGGCAGGGGTCCTTATAGGGTTTAGCTGACCCTTTTTATGCCTCATTAAATCATCTGGAACACTTTAAAGGACCAACATTTTCATAAAAAATGTATTTTAAAACAAGGATATGATTTGTCCCGGTTCTTCTTGTCTTTGTGTTTTATTCAGCTGAATATAGATTTAAAGGTTTTTGTGAATCAGTGCATTCTGTTTTTATTTGAACTTTTCACAACGTGCTGACTTTTTTGGAATTGGTGTTTTAAACTAAAGATGTTGGAGGGTTCTCGGCTTTATTACAGAAAATGAGGGTGATAGTGTCACCGGCAGCATGGGGTCGGGCGCGATTTCTCCACAGTTTTTTATCTGATTTTATCTGTTGTTTTGTCTCGATAATCAGATTTTATCTAAAGCATTTTGTCTAGAAGTTGGTGCAGCTGAAATGTGTTTGGTAGAATAAAGCTTGGGTGAAGTCAGGCAGCAGCTCGTCGCTGTGAAGGGACAGTTCGAGTGTCGGCGTCCAGAACCACCAGCAGTCAGTCAGTAATGAGCAGACAGCGGGACGGAGTGGGCAGGGCTTACAGGGTTAATGAGGGAGCCGGGGGCTGCTGGGAAACGATCGGCCCCAGGTGACGACACGCCTGACGGACACATGGCTGCAGGCGGTGCTGCGAGCCGTGGAAACTACAGAGGAGGGAGGTCAGAGGAAAGACACGCAGAGAGACAGGAAATACACAGAGAAAACATGTCTGAGCTCAGTCTAATGCACAAGATGGTTCCTCAGTTCATTTCTATGAAACAGACTTAAAACTGTCAGTGTTTGATTTTTATGGTTAATATCTGGGTTCTTCACCATTTTTAATGTTAATATCTGGGTTCTAAACCATTTTTAGTGTTGTTATCTGGGTTTTTGTCAGTGTTCTGGTTGGCCAGCATGTACTTTTGTTTCACTCTGAGATGCCTGTGCTCTACTGCGACATCTAGTGGCAGTAAATGTTGTCTCTACAAAGTTTTAGCTACTCCTCACAAGCTTCAAATGTCTGTAACCATGGTAACTGTACGCACTCATCAAAGATGGTGACAGTTACAGCATCAGAATATTAGAAGATGTAAAAATTAAAGATACACACCAAAACAGTCTAAATTGTTTGTACTTAACTCAATAGAAAAACATGCATGTTAAATGAAAGTGTCAGCAGCTTATTCTGATGGATATGCCCAGTTATTGTTAGGTGGCGCCCCCTAGTGGACATAGTAAGTATGACAGGAGAAGTATAACGTGCAAGAAAGTCTACATTTGGGAGGTGGGATGAATGAATGAGTAAAACAAGCACAGGGCACCAGGGTTCATGTCCTTTATGAAACAAAACGTAAATGTAGAGTTATTTAAAGTTTTGAATAATGTAAAATTTCATTATGGACGTGACGTCTGACACATGAGTGATGTCACGACCATGACACATACATAATGTTATTATTCTAACCCAAACATGATCTTTTTCTGATCCTAACCAAGTAGTTTTTGTGCCTAAAACTAACCAAACAATGTAATGTGACCTACGTAACATAGTTAAGATCCAGTAAGTCTGTCGCTGTCAGTCCTCTCCACCCACAGTATGTGCTGTAATTGACAGTCAACCTATTCTGGCGTTTAGGTATGAGTTTATGAAGTTTTTTTTTTTTTTCCTGTGGTGCTATCTGGTGGTAGCATCAAGAATGACCCTGTTGCAACTTTTGGCCCACAACTTTACTGTTCTGGATCACTCTCAGTGCTCTCATAGTGTCGCTTTAGTGTTCATTTATTTAAGAAAAACTGACTAAGTATGTTCATCAATGACCTGTTTTTATGAGTAAGACGAGACAATGACAAGAGTAAATTAAGAAAATTTACAATGCATCATTTTCAGGGAAAAAAGCTGTAAAAATCCATTGTGTGTGATCTGCTGAGCAGCAAACAGCAGACAGACACAGTTAGAGAAGAACTAGTGAATGTTGTGGAACTTTTGGCAGATAAACAGGCAGATATTTCCCTCAGGAGGTGGTGGAGACCAAACACAGAGCTAAAAGACAGTTACTATTGTACTGAAACAAACACGACTCCAAACAAAGGATCATATTGCTCCATAACTGCTGGATGTAGAAATCAGAAACAGTTTCCTAACAAGTTCAACTTACAAACTGATGATACCAGTTTGTTTCTGCTGCTCCCAAGTGCACAAACATTTACAGGTTTCAGTAACTTCAGCTTTGTGTTTTTGGACTTTTCCGGCTTTATTGAATTAAAGTTTGGCCTGTTTGTCTCCCCGGCTGCGGTGTCCTACCGGTCGCCTCATCCATTCACGTTGAGCCACGGTAACCACGGTGACACCACCTTAACGAAGGGCCACGGACACGCCCCCCCGATTCCCCCTCAGCCATAATGAAAGACCAATTAGAGAAGAGGATTAAGGCGATTCACGTCCACACACAAATTAGCATTAATCAAAGAGTCACTGCAGTGTGTGTGTGTGTGTGTGTGTTGTTGTGTGTGTGTGTGTGTGTGTGTGTGTGTTGTGTGTGTGTGTTCTCCACAGTGAATAGTGATGAGCTCCAGGCTCAGTGTGAAGTCGTATAATTGCTGCTGGTGTTTCTGATCAATACCACACCCACCGCCGGGCTCAGCCAATGGGAGCAGGCTTCCAGCAGGTGTGTGTGTGTGTGTGTGTGTGTGTGTGGTTGATCAGTGTGTGAACTTATTTCTGCAGATAAACAGGACAATCTGTTCTTACAGGAAAAAAGTTGCACAAAAATCATAAAACAGAATAAAAGAGTCAAACTGGTTCAGAGCTTCAGTCAGAAGTGAACAAATGTATTAAACTGTTTCCTCAGTTTCTGTCTCAGTTGTCATGAAATTGTGTCCAGAATAATTTGATTAGCTCAGTTTAGGTGAGTGCTAATGCTACACAATAACAGACATGGGTCAGGGTTTAATAAAACCATGACAACATGACATGATATTTGCATTAACTGTGCACTGGTGTAATGGTGTTCAGTCATGTTAGCGCTCCTCTTTGCTGGTGCAGGACTGTTTGACTCTGGACAGCTGTGTTTGAACTGAGCAGTGTCAGAGGTAAGAACACTGGGCCTCATTCAAGAACCACTCGTACAGTGAAAAAGAACCTCATAGAACCACAGTTAAAAAAAACAAAACAAAAAAAACATTTTACTTGTATCTGAGTATCTGAGTACTTTTATAGGGTACTATTAGTACTTTAACTAATACTACTTCTAATAGTAGTACTAGCATTTTTACTTTTACTTTTAGTACTCTGTCACTCTGATGTCAAACTTAAGCGCCACAGTTGCTAGGCAACCAGCCAACCAACACAGCTAAGACAGCATAAACTGTCCTCTAGGACTCTCATCCCCAAACACTGGGTTGGGACCCACAGATGGGTCACAGGAGATTTTATTTGGGTCGACAAATAAATAAAAGACTGGAGGAGAAATTCAGCAAATTTAAAATTTAAAATGTGCGTATTTTCTTACTGATGAGAGAAAAAAATGAGAGCCTGTTAATTCTGTCGAAATGCACTTATTTGGTCTCATTTATGAAGCAGGCTAAAATACAGCTGGTGCCCTTTTATTTTGATTTTTTTGCCCCGGACCCTCAGACAGCCTGAAGCCACCACTGCACCACTTCATGACTTTTGAAATGTAAATGTAAAAGTAACCAGAAGTTAAAAAAAAGAACTACAGGACAGTCACATGACTTAACGTCAACACCAAAAAGAGCATAACAGGCTACAAATAAAAACAAGCTAGCTGGCTAAGCTACACTGTTAGCTCAGCACAGATCGTTGGTGTAGTTTGTCAGTTTTAGATAGAGATAAAAGCTGCTGGACTGGACGGCAGCAACCAGAGGTATTTCACCAACGAAGCGACAGATATAAATCCCTGCAGACTCTCTCTGCTCTCACCAGGAGCTTTGTAGTTTTTGGTTCATGCATTAAATGACTGTCGGATGATAAATGACCACACAGTGTGTTTAACAGTCCTGGCTTCATTTCTTTCTTGTCTCTTTTCTCTTTCATCTGACATTTTGAAACAGTTCGGTGCAGTAATACTCTGTCAGGTGTGAGTTTAGGAAGTATTTTGCAGCTGCTCAGCCAATCACAATGAAGTTTTTTAAAACGTGATCTCTGTACTTTGTCCGTAGTAAAGAGTACAGGAGTTGTACTTGAGTAGAAGCTTTCAGTGCTGATTACAACACGTTCAAGTATAAAAGCCCAGAATATGCTCAGAGGAGTTTGCTGATGAAGAGCTACTAATCCCTCCTCCTCCTCCTCCTCCTCCTCCTCTTCCTCCTCTTTCGTCTCCTTCAAGGTTCTTCAAACAGAGAGCTGGTTGGGATTTAAAGCGTCTGATCTTTAAATATGATTTTATCTCCCTGCAGAGGAGACATTTACTCTGACAGGTCGACGTCTCCCCTGAGGAGGAAACTTACCCTCCTCCTCCTCCTCTTCCTCTCATCTCCTCCTCTCTTATTATCTCGTGTCATCTTGACTCTCTCTCCTCCACATCCTCTCATCCCTCTTCATCTGCCGTCCCTCCTCTCCTCTTTCTTTCTGTTCTCCTCTCTGTTCTCCTCACCTCATTTCTCCTCTCTTCTCTCCTGTATCCTCTGATACTTACTGTGATTTACAGTCTGACTCACTGATGTCCTGGAAGTGTGTGTGTGTGTGTGTGTGTGTGTGTGTGTGTGTGTGTGTGTGTGTGTGTGTGTGTGTGTGTGTGTGTGTGTGTGTGTGAGGTTTCTCTTGACATCTTTTAGTGGAGGAACTCTGGATCAGTCTCATAAACAGACCATCTAATGCAGTAGTGGAGGAAGTCTTCAGATCCTTTACTTCAGTAAAAGTACTAATACTACCCCACAAATGTACTCAGATACAAGTAAGACGTTTTGTTGAAGCGTGGTTGTATGAGGTATCTTTCCATAGTCTATATATATATTATATATATATATACATATATATATATATCATTTGAAGTATTTCCACACACAGCTGGTGACAGACATCGTGTTGTGTTTGTCTTATTCAGTTGGTAGAGACACAAGTTAATGAACTAACTGCATTAACGGTCAGAGGTGTTTAAATTCATGCCGCTTTGTGCTCGTTAACTAATTAATTAAAACACTTGTGTGCTCAGCCAGTAACACACAAGATGCACGCCACACCTCATCATGTAAATTAAATATAAAGAATAATATAGTACTATGACCTTATTACTGGCCACTGAAATTTACTTAACAACAGCTTTTTCCTGCTTTGCCTCAGGATTGAGGTATTGTTGCCCCCCCATCCTGAACTTTGGGAGGGTGTAAAACCCACTGTCCCTCCATAGATGACACATGTGATCGTCCCCGTTAGAAAAAACGATGCAAAAGTGTGATCAGTTTTTGAAACAGGAAAGTCATTTGTGAAGTAAATGTGCACCAGTAAAAGCTTGAAAGCAGAAATATAAACCTACATTTGGATTCATAATCACATATAATTATTTTCCTCCCTTTTTTAAAAATTTTGCTCATGTTTTTTTTTCTCATATATTTGAGAGGGTGGTCCATCACAATTTTTTAACAATCAGAAGTCAGTCCCTCCAGGATTTCACAAGCGGGTTCGGGATTTTTGCAGCCTAAAGTGCCTGATTTCACAGCTAGGCCACTTTTCCAGCTTTTTTTTTTTTTTTTCCAAACACTGGGGCACATTTTCACCCCTGCCCCCTCCCTGAGTCACCAGTGACATTCACTGTTGGTTTGAGTCTGATCATGATGAAAAATACAGAATATCAGCAGACTGATACTTTAAACAAACTGTGACGATAATGGTTTCTTTTCCTTTTTTGAGACGAGAATCAAAGTTTATTTTCAAATATTAGAATATTTAAATGATGTGTAAAACCACACACACACACACACACACACACACACACACACACACACACACACACACACACACTGGTGCAGCTGAGCTCTGAGTGCCACCCAGTGACAGGCCGAGTGTGAATATTGAACTGACTTATCTGGTGACACACCAGGCCTGACTGTCCAAATTAACACACACACACACACACACACACACACGGATTATAGAGCGAGAGAGACAGACCACAGAGCCCTGGGATTTCTTTATTTAGTAGACCCCCTTTAACACACACACACACACACACACACACACACACCACAGTTTGATGAAGCCTCCACCTTATCGCTGAAGTTTCCTCCTGCGCTCCGTTCCGACCGACGCAACTGTAATTTCATGCCTTCTGTGTTTCCCATGCAGACGTGTGTGTGTGTGTGTGTGTGTGTGGTGTGTGTGTGTGTTGTGTGTGTGTGTGTGTGCAGAGTTTAGCCCCCTATCAACCTCCCAGAATACAAACTGTGTTGATTATTATTCAAATGTTTTGTCTCGTAGAACAGACGCCGCTACACGACAAACACGACGAGGAAAATTAAAAATTAAAAAAAAAACAAAAACACGTCACACTTCAGTCTCACAGACGACTAAAACACATTAAGAGCAGAGGTGAAGGTCTGCCAACCAATCAGAAGCCTCCTCAGCTGAGCTGCAGTTCCTCTGACGTCCACTAGATGCTGCTGTGATCAAACTGCACTGAAGAGAAAAGAAAATATTTCACTTTTTAAAGTGATATTCCACTTTACATGATAACCCACTCAGTATGTCCTCACCTCTATGCTGATGTGATGATGGGTGAAGATCTTCAGTTCACTAAACAATCCTGGAGTTTCAGCAGAAAACAGGGTTGCAGCCAAATCCAGTACAATGGCAGTGAATGGAGACCACGGATAAAACGTTAAAAAAAGAACACAAAACAAACACAAAATGTCTCCATCCTGCTCGTGTGGTGTAATCCAAGTGTCCATGAGCCGCAACATTAAAATTTAACCACAAAAGACGCCATTTACACCAACCTATTTTTCAACTTGTGATCAATCTGGCAATAATTTTTCCACTAATCATTTTGTTGTTTGGTCCATAAAATGTCAGGAAATGTTGAAGTACAGAAGTTAAGAAACTAGAAAATATCTACATTTAAGAAGCTGGAGTCAGAGAATCTTTACTTTTTTAAAATGACTCAAAAGTAGTAATCAATTATCAAATATAGATGCAGATTAAGTAAATATTTGAAGTGTTTTATGTTGGTTGGTGGTTTATTAGTTTGTCCAGCTGTTCCTTCCTTTGTGAAGTTGTTTTGATTGATTTAAAGACAATATTTGCATCCAGTGAGGCATTTCTTCACTAGAGGCCATGATAATGAACTGACAACTGTGCGTTCTTAATTTTAAAATTGTAATTAATAATCCCCATTTTTACTAAATGTATCTGTAATCTGATTATGTCTTTTTTTATAATGTAGTGAAACACAGCTCAAACTGATCGTACTTGGTCGATGCAACAAGCGTTGGGACCAAATTAAAGTGTGCACACGTATGAAGACAGAGAAAAAGAAGCAACACAATCCCACAACATAATGATGTGATGTTGTCAGAGGTTTCTGTTATAATGAAAGTACAGATCTGATAGTTGCAGATCTCCTCACAGCAGCATGAATAAAAATTATTTAAAGTTATGATAAATGACTGGATGTGTTCATGTTAAGGAATTCAATTTATAAATATATTTTTAATATACTGTCATTTTTAATGTATTTAAAAATCAAATTCTGTCCACCAGCCTAAGACCATTTTAACCTGCACAAAACCGTCCAATCTGGCAACACTGTCTATGAAGAGCACAAGGTAGGAATTGACCCTTCGCTAAGCCCCGCCCTCCTTAGTTACTGTTGCTATGCCTGCCAAACTTTCCATTCTCACACTGTATTTCTGCAGTTTACAGTGATAACGGCGGCAGATCTAACATGTAAACAAACAAAAGCAGATTCTCATTTCTAGCTGACGACGGTGGATTTTGTCACTAAAATAATGACTCACAAGCAGATTTCATAAGTGTAGCTGGCTGATGTGAGCTAATGCTAATGCTAACTCGACTGAGAAGTCTCCAGCTGATGTTTTAATGTTTCCATCTGACACGTTTTAAAACAAGAACCCTGTGAAAGTGTTTATGTAAAGTTAGCTAACAGCTGCGTACATGATAAACATTAATGCTAACAGACTGAGGCTAAAGCTAGCTTACATCTCAGCAAACATTGGTCAGATGGTGAAATACAGCAGGTATATCTACATGATAGATGACAGAAATACACTCATTAATGTGGAAAAGGAAACAGCAGATTTTGACCCAACCAGACCACGATCACCACAGGAAGAGAGCCGCGATAAGAGCTAAGCTAACCCAGCTAAGACCTGAGACAGTGAGTCAGAGAGAGATCAGCCCGCATCCTCCTCCTCAGAACAGATGCAGATGCAGTGGATCTAACATGTTTGTCTGGAGGGAAAGTTAAAGCTAGCATTATTTAGCCAGACATGCTAACTTTGCAGTTTATGTTAGAGCAGATGAAGACAGAGTTTAATCCGTTCACCTCACGTGTGCTCTTGTGTTTCACGTTTTTCAGAGACAACAAAAGACGCCACCGTCTGGACTCATGAAACACAGAGTCTCTCTCTCCTCGGAGCCTCCTGCACACCTTCAACATGGAGAGAAATGGAAAGCTTGACAGCCCTAGTTACGGTTACTAAGCTGTGATTGGACAGTTGCTGTCTGGAGGCGGGGCTTATCAAAGGGTCAATTGCTGGGTCCTAGGAGGATATACGTAGGATCAACTTAACACTAAGTTAACTTTATCCGTTTCACATTGATTAAAGAAAACTGGTGCACTCTGCAGAGTTGAGAGATCTTATGAAACAGATCGTATCTACCTTTAAAACTTCTTTAAAAACTTTAGATAAGGAGAAAAGAAACAGAACTGAATCTGAGTTTTATTGCAGTTTCAGAGTTTAACAGAAACAAATGGACTCAAACATCACAGTCACACAAACAAGAGTTAAATAACATCATGATGATCCTGAGCTCCATTTTTTAAAAAGGAAACAACTGGACTCTGTGTGTGTGTGTGTGTTGCCTCCACCTTTAACCTCGGCTGATATTCATCATAACAAGCTGTAATACAAACACTGGATGGCAGTGAGAAGAACCATCCTGAAACTATTAACACACTCCCTCTGCATGTGTGCGTGTGTGTGTGTGTGTGTGAGTGTGTGTGTCCTGTGAAGCGTGGTACAGTATGATAATTGAATTTTGATGAAAGCCACATGGCTGCTAACTCGACATGGAAACACACACACACACACACACACAGTGAGCATGTGTTTCTGTGTGTTTCTGGATGATAATTAAACAAACTTGCTGCTCAGGATGTGAAAAACCCTGCAGCTGAACTTCAAATCTTCAAATCTGAGGAAACAACCAGTGACTGAACTCAACTGGTGAAACTGGTTCAACGACATGACGTGACAGAAAACCAGTTTGACTCTGTGGAATTTTGTTCGTACTCAGTGTTTCTGACCAAAACACATCTTTTAGTTCAGTGTTTCACAAAACTTTGATTTTTTTCTGTGGACCCACTTTTTAAAAAATGACAAACCATGGTGACTCAAATCAAAATACTCGATCAATAGTTGATCAGTCTGTCAATTACTTTCTCAATTATTGCTTGTTTGGTCTATAAAATGTCAGAAAATGGTGAAAAATTAATCCTGTCACAAACTTCTCAATTGAAAAGTAGGTCCAAACATGTGAAAACAGGCAGAGCGCACCGATGTGCTTCATGTTAAAAAGACAAAAAAACAAAACTAAACAAACATCTGAGAGCTTTAACACAAAAATTCAGTGAGTTATAGATGCTGAGACAAAAAGTGTTACCCTACATTATTTATAATTGAGTCTAATTAATTAATTATTTGTACTTACTGTCGGGAAATTAGAAAGTTTTATTGACAGAGAAGATGACAGTTGCTAAGCAACCAAGATGCATCTCCAGTTGTGCAAAAAGTTACAACGTAACAGCGGCAATTTCAGTGGGGTCAGTTTGACCACCTGTGGCTGAAATACGTAAAAAATGATCACATTTTCTTTAACTTTTGTGTCATTTATTTATTAAAAAAATATTTTGAACGAAAATAGACATTTTTAGGAAACATCAGGCACCAGCAGCGTTGTATTTTTTTTAATTCACAAAGTTTTTGCACATATAAATTGATCAAAACGATCAAAATGACCATCTTGGCTGCTCTGGTGTTAAAATGGCCAGTTTAAAGTGGAAGTAGCCAGATCAGCGTCTTCTGAAATGTCCAAATTTACTGAAAACTCCTCAAAATTGTCCCACCATGAGTTGAAATATGTCTACTTCAAACGGCCATTTTGGACTTTAAATAAATTTAAATCAATTTTATATGTCATTTAGATAACTGTTCATACACGTCCTATAATTTATAACCGAGTTGACATTATTTTAATAAGTTTGTGTGTTCTGAAGATGATAAACTGACTGGAGCTTCATCAAAAGTGTCTCACAGGAGCTTTGAATTTTGAAATTGTCACAGATGAATTCAGCATCTTCAGTAACCCCCAGATCACCACAGCACTGTCCAAATCAGCCAAACATTTGCTGAAACATTGTTCATATAGGATATTATGCTAATTATGCATGTTAGCATGCAGCAGTTTCATAATGCTGAGGAACCAAACTTGACATTTCTGACATTAAACTTTCTAAACTCAACATTTCCAGGTTCACATTAGAGCTCGACTGGCTGTTAAACAGATGAAGAAGAGACTGAAGCAAACTGAGAGTCAGTGTCGAGTTTACACAGTATATGAAGTATAGAAATATAGAAGTAATCGTTGCCTCACAGCCTCTCCTGTGAGTTATTTTAAACACTAAACTAATATCCATGGAGGCCCTGAGAGGTGGTGAGAAAAGAAACTTCTGGTGATCCATTTTCTGATGGATGATTACGTTTGATCTAAACTGTTTCTCTCCTCTGTTTATGACTTAAAGCAGGTGGGAGAAAAAGTTTTATCAGGAAAACTTTTCTTCTTTAAAGTCAGCTTTGTTGATCTGTGTATATCGCAGAAAAAACACTCAACAGAACTTCTGGAGTTCAAAAACTCCACAGAGGAAACTTTTTAAAGTCATAGAATGTTTCTCAGTGATCTGAAAAGTCTTATTTTACCAAAAAACCCCAAAGATATTCAGTTTACTGTCATAAAGGAAGCAAGAAACCAGAAAATATTCACATTTAAAAAGCAGAAATCAGACAATTATGACTTTTTTCTTTGAAAAAATGAATTAAAACTGATTAATGAAGTAACAAAATGGTTAGTGATTCATTTAATAATCAGTTTATAACTGATTAATAGTTGCAGCTCTATAAAATATCACAGAAAAAAACAAGATTATGACATTTAAAATTCAACAGTCAAATATTAACACAAAAAGAAACTTTATTTACAAAGTTTTCATGGAAAAAAACAGCAGCAAAACATCATAATATATTACAACCAAATCATATTAAATAAAACAGAAAACTGAGCAGCTGGACAGATGTGAAGATTTAAATGTGACAAAAATCTGTTGCAAAATGTTCAGGATTTGGAACAAAAGTTGATTTTCACAGAGATGAACTGAAGCCTATTGTTTAACGTTCTAACAGGATGAAAACATGCAGAATGACCCTTTAAATGATTTCTGATCAGGCTGATGCAGGTTTAAATAAACGTCACCATGAACTGTTTGTTTTCAACCTTCTGGTTGTTTCTGTTGTTGAGTCAGTGTGTTGATAAAGTTGGACTAAATGAAGACGTGTGCAGTTTCCTCTGGGACCTGGAGAGACAGAAAAACAGACAATCAGATTTTTTTATGTTTTGTTTTAGTGGCCTTGGTTACCATGAAAGCTTCTTTATAAATACTAATTATTATTATTTTGAAAAATCTGATATTTTCCCAGTGTTAAAATTCATTTTCTCACCTCAGACACTTCCACTCTTTAGACACAACCTACCATCAGTCACAACCTACAGGATCAATAATAACAATAATAATCAATATTGTCAGATATGAAACTTCACTATTGTTTTTCAGTTAATCACCCAGGACTCAGTTCTTCTACAAGACAGGCAGCAAAATAAAAACTGAGCTGAACTAAGATACTTTTGGTACTTCAGATACGATCACATGTTAAATGTTAGTATCATGTTGTTTTAAACGTGATAATGAAAAAGTATTGATACTTTTGACACTTTTTTCACGCTGCTGCTGCAGAACTAAACCAGACTCGAGTCAGAAACCTGCAACTTGACTTCCTGCTGCTGCACAAAGACGACTCGAGAGCACAAATTTAAAAAAGAAATCCTCTAGAATTAATTATATTTCAGCCAAAGTCACTTCTTTATTCCCAGAGAAACTCTCTGATATTTAACTGTCCTCACACAGGAGAGTGTGTGTGTGTGTGTGGTGTGTGTGTGTGACCTTGAACTATGAAGTTTAACTCGTGAACTCTTCTGTCGAGTTCGATTCAGTATCAGTTCGGTATCAAAATACCAACTTTGCTTGGACATGAAAGAGACTCTCTGAGCACTAATGCTGTAAACTGTACAAGGAAGCCTTTGACCTGGTGAATTATTAAAAATATTCATTTTTACATTAAGAATCGGACCCAGAGCAGTGACATTAAACATGACCTGACCGATGCACTAACATTAGTGGAATCTCAGGCTACGAGATCTTGCGCCAAAAGCTGGTCACATGACACTAACTGCAGGCTGCACCACATATATAGTCAAAGATCAGTTTTAGGATTTTATGAATCAGTATCAGACCAGGCAAAGGAAAATCGAATCGAATCAAACCTGTTCACTTCTGACACATTTTGGAGCATTTTAAGGATCCTGAAGGCGAGTTTTGATCTGACAGTTTTCTGGAGGTTTTGTTTTAATGTGGCGGCTGCCGTCCTGTCACAGACTAACTGTAGTTACACTCTGGAGGAAAAGTGTTTGTTTATGTGGTCTGTACAGACAGCTGAAGCGGAGTGAACTTCCTGCAGCTCTGGACTCACAGGGCTCCTGTCGGTGTGTGTGGGCGTGTCCAGGTGTGGTCACAGAGACAGGTGTGGCTTCCTGTAGGTCTGGTTGGTGATGGACAGGCGGGTCAGACGGGCGCCATAATAATCCACGATGTAGTTTGATCCGTCTGCTGGACCCACGATCTGCAGGAGACAGAACACAGAGGACAGGGGACGCTTCATACACAGTGGGGGATAATGCTGCATTCAAGTGCTCCTTTGTTATTCTGACTACGGTGCGTTCATGAGCTTTAAGTTATAATGTGGAAACAACATGGACCTACAAACTGCAGGGTTGTTGTTGTTGTAACATCTGCGTGATGATTGGCTGAGACGAGCGTCCCAGTGAAGAATCATGTTTCTGAAACAGTTTGATGTTTTATGTTTTAAAGTGATTTTGTTCCTAAAAACACTAAAATATGTTTTTTCCTGACTTGTTATCAGGGTTAATTTCCTCACTAATCCAGGTCACCAAGTGTACAAACTGTAAAAACAAAAGAGTTGAGAAAAACTTCACATTTCAAAGCAACAGATTTTTGAGTTTTTTTGAGTTTTTGAACTAAAATTCTTAATTTCTGAAAAAGTTTGACCAACTTCTGATCTTTTGTTGAGATAACTTACTTTTCTTCTTTAGATAAACTTAAAGCTTTAAATGCTAGAAACTCAAAACACTGTATTTAAAAAAATATTGAGCAAATTAATTGAAGCGAAAGTAAAAGTTGAAATTTTTATATTTTCAATTAAAACAATTTAATTTTTCAGGCACTAAAAAAAAAAGACCAATGTGACCATTTTTTGATTTTTTTTTAAATCTTAAAACTCAAAGTTTCATGTTTATGTAAAGAAGAAAATTAAATTATCTCAAGTAAAGGTTAAAGGTCTGCAAAACTTTAAAAAAAGTTTATTTTAAAATTCAAGTTGGGCTCAAAACTCAAAAATATGTTGCAGTAAGTTGCCTTCAAGTTTTGAATTTTCTCAATTTTTACAGCAACTAACAGTTACAACCTAACCCGGGATTTACACCAGGCATGGCTGCGCCGCGTCACGGCTGCGCCACGGTTTTGGTCAGTCATACTCGCGACTTCAATTTAGACCAGCAGCGTCTCAGACGCGGAGCGTCTCAGAAGCGGATCAGTTGTTGACTTGTTTACTTCGTCGTTTTGGGTCATTTTTCCTTGATTTTTGTGCTTCTACCATGGATAAGAAGTCTATGTAGTTATGTGGTTTCTTTTTTGTATGTTTTAATTGTGTTTAATGTTGTTATTTCCTTCTTTATTGTGCTGTAGTCTTCAAAGTCATGGATCAAAGTTTTGGAGCTTTGTTTAATTAAAAAATACATCTCTATAATCATCTCAGTATTATGAAACATACCTGTTGTCGCCGGGTATGGCATAATGTTGAATGAATGAAGTGAAATACGATCCGTCGTCGACACGAGATGTTTTATTTTGAAAACTGACCGGATTCACTATGCTTTTCGTGTCGGGACTTCTGTCTGGTTCGATCTCATCTGCGCAGCTTGACGCGCCATCCGTCAAAAATAGACTTGCTGCGTATTCTCTGCGGAGCGGAGCGCCGAGCCGCTTCTGGGATGCTGCTGACACGCGCCGCGGCGCATCTGGTGTAAACACGAGCACTGACTAGAATGGCTGCGTATTTCTCTGCGTAACGTGGCGCAGCCGTAATGTGGGAGCGTATGTGGCGCAGCCGTAACGTGGCGCAGCCGCGCCTGGTGTAAATTAGGGGTAATACCACTTTACAAATTACATGTGAGAAAAAACTGCCACATAATGTGTGAATTAAACTTATCAAACATTTACTTTCCTCCACCACATTTCTTCGTTTGTGATGTCAACAACTCGGCAGCTCGTGTACCAAAATTTCCGCCGGCTTACTGAGTTCTTGTTCTGACTTGAGGCGCTCGCCTGAATTTTCCCCGTCAGGAACTTGTTTTTTTTTTTTTGATTATTCCAACACCACATGAATGCGGGATAATATCTGAACACTTGATAACATTTGAAACTGTTTACAGACATAGTAATTTTTTTAAATAAAATAAATGAATTAAGAGTTTTTTCAGCAAAACTAGAGCTGGTGATTGTTGGAACAGTGGAACGTGGACCGTAATGGATTTTGTTTCTGTAATAGTTTTAAAAAACATTAAGAAGAAAGAAAAAGCAGTGTTGTCAAAGATTCTTAATTTAACTGCAATTTCAGCTCGTTTGGTTGAATTTCTACGAAACCAGCAGAGACCTGAAGGTGATTCTGTTTTCTAAAATAATTACAGGTTTAGATAAATAACTGAAAGTGATATTTTGTTCCCCTGAGATTAAAAATCGTCCATCTTCCAGGACGTCGGTGCTCGGTACATCACGGCCTGGTGGGTTAATGGTTACATTAACTGCTGTCACAGTCGGGTTTAAACTCCCTGATCCGTCAAACATGGCCGACGATGTCCGACCATCCATCCATCGCCGGTCCCCTTCACACCTTCCTGTGATGGATCTCCCGCCTCTATTATCTAAAGCGTTTGAACAGGAAGGAGCGATTCGTCCCTTCACCTCCTGTTTCCCCCGCTCCATCCGTCTGTCTCCGTCCTCTCTGAGTCCATTAGGAACTTCAGGAAGCATCATTCATCCCGAGGGCCTCAGAGAGACGCCGCGCCGCACGATGGATGGACGTAAATAATAATCAGAAGGCCGACGCCTGTTTATTCATCAGCCGCGGCGCTCTTTCCCCCCCGCCGGGCAGTTAGCCGCTAAAATATGAGGCTCTGCCGCCACGCGCCACGCTGAAATGGATCCTCCGGGAAACAAGGAACTCTTCATCACAAGTGTCACTCTTAAAGAGGACGTGAAACAAGAAACAGAGTGTGTGTCTGTGTGTGTGAGGAGGAAACATTCAGCCACAGTCAGGTCTGAGTATCAGCTCTACTTCCTGTTCTGCTTCAGTGAAGATTTACTTTTCTATTTTCACTTTATTTACACTAAAAACTAAGTTTAGTCAACAGACTCTGCTGAAACACCTCATCATTGAATCAAGTGACAAAAATGTCAGTGGTTAAATCACCATCTATTCATTCATGGAAGTGATCAGTTGCAGAGATTCAAGAAACTGAATTTTCCCCTTTTCTTTCTCTTCTGTTTCCCTTCCTTCTTTCTGTCTGTTAAACTGCACAAACATGGCAGAATAAATGAAATAAGTGATGGATTTGATAACTTGTGATGTGAAAACTTCTAATAAAGTAAAAAAAAATAATTTATTTTCTTAGCAGTTTAAATCAAGATCCACTTCTGGGCTGTTTGGGGCTCTTTCAACAGAAAAACACAGCCTCCATCAGCAGATTGCTCAGTTTTCATAATGTGGCAGGTTTGTGTGAAAGTCAAAAGTATTTTGTCAAAGAAATATTTCTTGGCTTTGTGCACAGCTGCCAGGCAACCAGCTGCGATCACTGAGGTTCAGAGGTGCTGGTAGGTGGAGTTTTAGACTCTACACGTCGGCGCAGCACGGCAGGGATTTTCCTGCCATTCACTTCAAGGCGGGCACGGTTTTGTATTTTTGTTGAAAAATCTGACCAAAACTTTTTTATGCCAAAACTATTGTGCCTTTTATCAGCAGTGCCTTGGTGCGTTTCTATCAATTCATGTGCGGAACTCGAGTGTCGAAGTGACCGGAGGCTAATAAATTCACAGTTTCAGCGAGATGAAGGTGATCATGATGCAAACAAATGTGTGTAATGAAAACTCAGTTAGCTTAAGTTACAGGAGTTCATAAGACTGGATATCAGACCTCAGTAGATACTTTTTGCATGCTGGGATTTGACAGATCATTTAGAAAAGACGAATGCTAGCAGGCTAGTTGTTTCCACCTGTTTCCAGTCTTTATGCTAAGCTAAGCTAACCAGCTGCTACCTGTAGCTTCATATTTACTATGTGAGAGTGGAATTAATCTGAACATCTGACTCTTGGACAGAAAGTCAATTATGTCAAACAATTCGGAACAAAACCCTCTGGTGTGACTTCCTGTGATGTCACACATATTTTTCTGTGTTTTCCATCTCAGTGAACTGGATCTCTGTGGATTAAACATTTGAAAGAGGCCTTTTTTTTCTTTTTTCCTATTTTCTGATATTTATAGACTAAACAGTTCAGTTACTTGCATAAATAATTAAATGATAAACTTTGGATTTATTTGATTCACAGTAAAGAGACTTAAACCGAGAGACAGAAATATGATGGAGATGCAACAGAAAGGAAGGAACTCTGGTGCATTATGTTATATGATGGTGATAAAGCAAACAATATGGGGCGTCATTGCTCCACTGTCTCTCCCCATTTCCTGTCATATCTTCAGCTGTCCCATCAATTAAAGACATAAAAAAAAACCAAATAAAAAACAAATAAATAATATGTGGGATGACATCATTTCTTTCTTTCATAAAATGTTTAGAATACACTTGATCAAAAGTCCCACACTGTGTCTCTTGGTTTTACTCCCAGACGATGTTAAAATGTCAAAATGACAGGAGTCATGGTGCCGTTCAGCTCTGATCACAGGTAACTATTCAGTCAGAGAGCAAATTACTTTTAAAGCAATTTATTATATGGCTTTGTTAAATGTTTGATTCTGATTGGTCAATTACAACATTTTAAGGTCTGTTACTTCTTTGTAGCAGACCGTTGCTATGAAGAGCAGGCCGTTGCTATGAAGAGCAGGCCGTTGTATGAAGAGCAGGCCGTTGCTATGAAGAGCAGGCCGTTGCTATGAAGAGCAGGCCGTTGCTATGAAAAAGACAGGCCGTTGCTATGAAGAACAGGCCGTTGCTATGGAAAGTTGCATTATCTAATTATAGACTCTGGAGGAGGAATAATAATAAAAATAATAATTTTATTGTAAATGTCGGACCAGAAATGTTTAAAATAATAATTTAAAAAAAGAATCTCAGTAAAGAGCGAAACACCAGTTTGTCCTCAGTCAAGAGGAAACCTGAGAGATCAGACCTGAACCCACCTGACGGCGTCTGAGCAGGTCTGTGACTCACCTGCATGGCGATCAATATGAAGTCGATCAAGAGTTCCGATTCCACAGAAACCGACGGTGCAGAACTTCAGCAGACCTGAGAGACACAGACGGAGACGATGTTAAATAAAGAAAAAACTGTGAGACTTTAACCCGGTTTAAAAGAGTCACAGTCTGAAATCAATCACATTCAAATTAGGGCTGAAACTAACGATTACTTCCATTATTGATCAATGTGTTGACTATTTTATCTATTAATTGATCTGTTTTTGTTTTTTTTTATCTTTTTCAAGTCTTATTTTGAATTACCTCGTTGTTGAACATAAATCTGCCTAAAACTCTCAAACTTCAAACTCTGGAGGTCAAAGGTCAGGAGATGTTACAGGATGTTGGACACACAACAAAAAAACACCAAAAGGTGTGTCACGATAACGACGATAAATGATAATATTGTGCAGTTTTATGCCACTGATACAATATGATTGTATAAAAAGAGCTGCAATGACTAATTCATTATTTAATTAAACTGCCAACCAGTTTGATAATTGATTAATCGGTTTGAACTTCTCATATTCCATATTTCTGGATTATTTATTCTTTGATTATAATAAACTGAATATCTTTGACTTGTGGGCAAAACAAGACTTTTGATTGCCAACTATCAGTTGTTTGGTCTCTAAAATGTCAGAAAATGGTGAAAAATGTCTCTCAAAGTCCAAGATGACATCCTCAAATGTCTTGTTTTGTCCACAACTCAAAGATTTTCAGTTTACTGTCAGAGAGGAGTAAGTTTGAGTATTTTTTTAAAAAGAAAGTGTTTCATTTTTAAATGTGAATATTTCCTGTTTTTTTGCTCTTTTATGGCAGTAAACTGGATATTTGAGTTGCAGACAACTTTGGGAAAGAATCAGTATTTTTCACAATTTTCTGATATTTAATCGACCAAAAAACTGATCAAATAATAGAAAAAAATAGCTGAAAGATTAACCAACACAGAAAACATTTGTTAGTTGCAGCCGTAAACGGAACGAAATCATCATCAGCCTGTAATGACCTCTGCAGCCTGTAGGGGGCGCTATCAAACCTCTACACTGTTAAATCTTATTTTATGGTCATATTTCTGTGTGTTTGTGAGGTTGCTGCTGTGTGAAGCTCATTAACGAACCCGCCTGAAAAATTAATTTTTCATAAATAAATCTGACTTGGCTCGGCTCAGCTTGGCTCGGTCCGGACCCACCGGTGCCAAATCAGGCCAGGTGTTCGTCGGTGCAGCTGTCCTCCATCCAAACACACACGTGCATGCACACACACACACACCCAGACGCACACATGCACACACACTCACACTCTCTTGCAGCTTTTCAGCCTTTGTATTGTTGCAGGTGTCTCATTAAAAGAAGGATGAGAGCGACTCAGGCTGCTGATAATAACTCACCCTTGTTGTGGTAATCATAACTGTTATTCTTTGGATTATTATGGTCTGTTGTGTGCAGATCAGTGACAAACAAAGACTAATTGAATTTAATTTGAATTCAGGCTGGAAATCCACGAAAATAAGGAAACAATTAAAGGGCAGCTTCGCCCGTTTCCATCAGTACAGTCAGACCTCCTGAGAGAAAAATCCCTGCAGGAGGAATCAGGTTTAACACGAACAGAACGAGTGCGTCGAGCTGCAGGTCCTCTCACGTCCACTAGGTGGCTCCACAAAGACTCCCTCTATACTGAATGAATGAGAAAACCTCAAACTAAATTTTCAAAATCGACAGTTTTTAACACTTCAGCTCTCAGTGAAAAATTTTTAAAATTTTGATTCTGAGTGAAAAAATTACGTCACCGACATTAAAGGGTCAGTTCACCCAAATAACAAACGACACGTCCCTCTCTCAGTGTTTCCTGTCCAGTCACATAGTTTTTGTTTTGTGGTTTCCAGTGATCCGTTATTGTAAGACCTTTCCAAACCAGACCTGTTTTTTATGCAGCTAATTTGCACATTTATAATATTTTTCTAGCCTGTATCCAGTCATGTAAACTTTCATACCAGTGATGAAATTTCACTGAGCTGATTTTTCTGAAGTTTTGTTTCTGACACGAACAAATCTGACCAATCAAACTGCATGTTGACTAAACTGGTCATCGTTCACTTCCATTGTTTGGGAGATTCTGCAGCACTGTTTTCCTGTGAAACTCCAGCAGTGTTTTGTGGACTAAAAAACAAAAAAAAAGACAAAACTAGCTCGTCTGTGGACGTCAGCTACAGGTGACGAGGTCAGAGTGTGTTTGACAAACCTGCAACTGAACCTTAACAATGAATCAAAATAATAAACATTTGTTTTGTTTAAAGTAAGAGAAGATCTAAATATCTAACGTTAAAGATCAAAGTCAGCGCTGTGACGTTGTTAAATGGCCACTGTCATCTGGAACACCGGTGTCATCACATGTTTAATAAAAAAGGTGTGTGTGTGTGTGTGTGTGTGTGTGTGTGTGTACCTAAAGCAGGATATCCCAGGTAGAAGCGGTCTGCTCCCAGCCAGCCCAGAAACAGAGACAACGCCACAGCTACTTTGTAGGAATAACCGCTCCTGAGAGGAAATACATGATTATTATTTTCATAATCATCAATGAGAACATAATTATTCTTATAATCAATCAAAATAAATCATAATGAGTCTCATTCTTCATGTTGTTGTCAAAATGCAGTTAAAATTCTCCAGAATGAAGTAACAAAAATCTGATAATTCAACCCTGCAGCCGACAGTTTATTTGTTTCCACAGGAAGCTGAAAGTGTGTGTGTGTGTGTGTGTGTGTGTGTGTGTGTGTGTGTGTGTGTGAGCACTCACACGTTCCTGCAGGGAATGGATTTGTTGAAGCCCACCTCCTCCCCGCTGAACCTGAACTCCGTCCCGTTCAAGAGCCGACAGCTGATGTTTGGAGCTGGGAGGCACTCCACTGAAAACACACACAGAAACACACAGAAACACACACACACACACACACACACACCAGAGAAACACACACAGACAGACAGTTGATCAGAGTCAGTCTCAGGTTATTTCAGCTCATTTTCATTTTGTATTTAACTTTTTAAATCTGACTTTTGTGTCTTTTTGTGTCTTTTTGTCGACTTTTACATACTTGAATGATTTTCATGTCTTATTCTAAGTTGCCTTGTTTGAACAGTTCATCTGTCATTCTTAATATTCTGGGAAAAAAAAACTGTATTTTGAGGGTGTTTTGACTTTTACGCTTCAGTTATGGTGGAAAATATATTTTAAAAGATCAAACTCTTTGCTATCAAATCTTGTAACAGGACAACCTCCTCATGATTCAATTCTTCATTTAACGTAGATGTGAACTTCATCAGATGGACGATCTGACGGAGTCGACAAAATATTTTTTCATCTCATAGCGTCGTCGTAGTGAGCAGCCATTTTATTTTTTAAAGTGTCTCAGAGTCTCTTAATGTTCATCAAAATACATATTTTTAAACCTTAATTCTTATTGATCTTTGATTTAGAAGAACTACAGAGTCGACATGTTCTGGTTCAGACACATCTGATGGAAATATTACTGAATGAATTTGTATGAAAATAGAAAGTTTACAATTATGCTGGAAAATGTATTTTAAAAGATTAAACTCTTATTAAACCTATTAAACCTTGTCTAAAAATATAAAGTTTACCCGTGTTTGAGCAGTATTCCCGCCTCTTTTAAACCAGGAAGTGAGACAGAGGTCCTTAGAGTATAGCTGACCCTTTTTATGCCTGATTAAATCATCTGGGACACTTTAAAGGGCCAACATTTTCATAAAAAATATATTTCAAAAACAAAGTTGATTATAACATTTGGAACGAGGTTGTTTTCTGACACAGAGACAGTTTAGACATTCAGATAATTAAAGCAAACCAAAACATTTCATCCAAATTCTCTGATTCCATCTTATTAAATATGAAAATTTCCTGGTTTCTTTAATCTTTGACTGCAATAAAATGAATATATGACTTGTGGGCAAAACAAGTTATTTGACTACCAACTATAAAATGTCAACAACTGTGATTAATCAAGAAAATAATTGACAGACTAATTACAGTAAAAATAAGCATTAGTTGCACCAATAATAATCCAAGTACACTCTTTCAAAGAGCACATTCAGACACTGTAAATGGAACATGAAAAATGTCCTAAATAAATGAAACATAAATAAAATAAAAGTACACATCCAAAACAATAAATACAATAGGGGTGTTGGGCTCTGTTAACAAATACTGCACTTAAATACATTTGAAACATTTGGCACAAAATGTTGGGGACAGACTTTTGCAGACAAACACACACGTAAACTCAGTGGACTCATCGTGTCTCACTCACCCCAGGCCGTCATGTCCTTGCAGTTCTCCGGCTCCTGAGTGGCTTCATCGATCTTTGGAGGTTTACACAGATACCTGAGGAAGAGGAGGAGTGAAGGAGTCCAGACACACCAGCTGCTGATTCTACAGGAACACAACAGAATCTACTCAACTGTTACTTCACACCATGTTTTTACCCTGAATCTTCACTGTAGATCTTTAGCTCAGAGACACGTTCACGTGCACACCGTCTGAACAGTGTGTGTGTGTGCTGTGTGTGCTGTGACGGTGTGCGAGTGTAAGTGAACGACATGTCGGGGCTTTAGGAGACTTAAACTCCAGCAGTGTTTTGTGGACGACAAAACTAAACCCAACCTTCAATCTGCACGAGGGTGAGGAGATAATGAGTGAATTTTCAGTTTTGGGTGAACTATCCCTTTAATGCATTAAAAAGCAGCTGCTGACACATTTATCCTGACTGTTTCTTCTGCTGTAAGCTGATTTCAAAGTTAAAACACTTGTTACTGTAATATAGGAGTAATTCCTACAAAATAATAAAACTGTTTCTTCTGTTATGGATGATGAACGTTAAAAAATCAGAACTATCCCTTTAATGTAGATCTCTTTGTAAAGGCTGAAAGATTAAGTGACAGTTTGTAGTTTTATATCCCCTCTTTTTCCTCTCTGATAAAGACTAAAACTACAGTAAAGACCAGCAGTGAACGCAACACAGACACGTCAGTATCACATATGTGTGGTTACATCTGAAGTACTGACAGATTTATGGAATAACTGACAGACAGACTTCCGTCTGTGGTTTATAACTTCAACATAAAGCTTCATATCTGTACAGAACATTAGTTAAAGTCATTATCGTGAAATTAAAGGCTTCAAAATACAATAAAACAGCTGCTATTTTCTGTCTCAGACTGTGAATGTAACGCTTTCGTCGTTAAGCTAACTGTTGCTAACGTTAGCTGCTGTGAGTGATCATCCGTCAAATCAGAGTGACGTGACTGATCGATAATCAAAGGATACTGTCCGAGTCTCAGGTTTTCACAGCTGTCCAGCTCCTCCGACACGACGAGCTTTAAATCAGAGTAAACGAAGTAAAACAACAGACTCCAGAGACCGGAGCGTAAACACAGCAGCCGTCTCCGGGAGGCCGCCATGTCTGATTCTGTGTCACGTGACAGAGTGATGCGTTCAGAACTATCTGAAAAATGGGAATTCAAGCACATAATGATAGAAATAAAGGTTTTATCATCAAAGTATATTATGAGATTAAAGTGTTTTGTTTCATTAACATGTGAGCGGTGTGTTATTGACTCTATTTTGTATTCTCAGTGTCTAACAAGACTTTGCATTTAATGCGAATTTCACTGATTTAATGATATTACATGATATTATTTTTCTGTTCAATTCATAAAGGTTTTATTGTCGTGGGAAACAGACGTTTACATTGTCTAAGTATGTGAAATGAAAACAATAACAATAACTTACATTTAATAATCAATAATACATTTTTTTACATAAACAAAAGAACTGTGATTTTGCTGTAATATGCACATTATATTATTATTTGTAGATATACATTATAGCTCCTCTAGAACTATAAAACAAAAATACTGTTACAAATAAACTTAAATTAATCAGACCAGAAAGTACTGCGAAAACATCAAATTTGTAAGATAAATGTGTCTTATTTCAAAAATACGTTGGTGTTAGTGACTTTATTTTTTATTTTCTATGGCTAACAAGACATTTCTGTGAGATTCATTCATGTATTTATATTACATATGTTTTATATATATTACTTTTTTTTCATTTTTCATTGGTCTTTTAAATATACACAAACCATTTGGCTTGCATCAACTATTAAGCTCAAACACTGTATTAGATGATTGTTAAAATTAATAATTCTGTATCTTTATTCTATCTTTTAATGACATTTAACATTTGTTTAAAAAAAAAAGTTTGCATTTGCATTTATGCAGGTCTAGAGTGAGAACATAAATTATAGAAAATAGATTAAATGAATTACAACTATATATATATATATATATATATATATATATTATATATATATATATATATATTATACATATATATATATGCAAAAGATTTGAGAAAACATCAGATTTGTAGGATAAACGTTTTATTTCAATAGGTGTTTTTGGCTTTATATTTATTTTCTATGGCTAAAAACTGTTGTCCATTCATGTAATTTTATTATATATGTTTTTTAAATAAAATTATTTAAAAATATCTAAAAGAAAGACAAACAACAATTTCATAAAATTTGAATAACTCATAATAAAATGTGTAACAACTGAGAAAAAAAAAACCATCTGCATAGGGCACACACATTTTCCACGTCAATTCAAACCTCTTAGCGTGTACTTTACTGAGAGCCATTTTTTCCGACAGTACTCGAACGCAGCATTAAAGCGACACTGGTGCCAAACTGGATCCAGTTCATGTGAGTTCTACACCAGTTTAAAACCATTTAAAATCTGTCTGTTCTGTATGAATTCATCGCCTGCTCTCGGTTTCGTCATCAGACTGATTATCCCACCGAGATGTCGTCACACGAGCAGTTTTAGAACTTATTTAACGCGCTAACTTTAGCATGCTAACGGCTAACAGCCACAGTGAGCTGCTGTTCTGTTCTGATCTGATCAGGCTGATGGAGGAGAAGCGCTTCAAAGGTGTTTCAGCTCACTTCACGGTTATAAAAACACGGAAAGGTTCACTTTGATGTTGTTACTGAATGAAGAACATGTGTTTCGTGTGTTTATCGTAGTTTTTATTTGGTTCTTGTGTTTTTAAAGTTTGATGCACCTGCTGAGAGTTGAACCTGCTGACACAAACTGATTAAAACCCTGATTTAAAACTGTCACTTTTTAACATTATACTGTCAGATTATACAGAATGTGATGTATTGTTTGATTAGTTTGGTCGTGTGGTTTCACCCCCTCCCCTCTGAACTGCTCAGTTTCACTTCCTGGTTTTTCAGGTGAGCTCACAGGTGAGCTGCCCCCGCACACAATCACTGATTTCAGAGTTTCAGGTTGGTTTCTGTCTCGTTATTTGAAGTGAAGGTTGTGAATTTTGTGTGTGGTTGGTTTTTCCACCTGTATGTGCTGATAAAGTGTTCTGACTGTGTAAACAAGCTGATAAATGCTGAGCTAACAGTGTGATAACGACCTGTGGTGCACAGACAGACACCTGAACGCAGCACAGAGGCCGTGTGAACATGTGGAAGTTCAACTTTAGTTCCATGTTTTCAGGTGTTGTATAAATCAGCAGGTGAGGCTCATACAGGTGAAATGAGAGTGAAAACAAAGAGCTGCAGAGACACAGAGAGAGATCAGCTGACTGCAGGAGAACAGGATGTTGTTGTTGTTGCTGAGAGGAGAATCATCTGTGAATCATCTGGGAAAAGATTTTCCCAAACAGGCTGTCAGCAGATAATTTAGGAGTGTCTGTGGCTGGTGGTTAACTCCTGAAATACATGGTATCGAAATGATCCATCAACAGTTCTGATTAGCAGAAACATTTAAAGGGAAAATCCACCAGTTTTCATGTTTTCATCCAGTCAGTGTTGATTGTAAATGTTGTGAACTTCCTCAGTGCTGCAATATTGACTGAGAAAGAAGAGTTCTCCTGTTGAAAAATGGGCCTGTCCAGATGGTAACCCTAGATTAGGGCTGCATGATGTGATAAAAAAACTTATATTGCAATTATTTTGACTGAAATTGTGATGGTGATATGCGATATGATTAGTGGGAATGATCGATTTTGTGTTGCAGTTTTCACTTTTAGTGAAAAAAAAAACAGTCTGGAGTTGGGTATCCACTAAAATATCATCTTTAATTAAAATATCCCTTTTCTGCAAAAGCCTTGATAAAAAATGTTCATATTTGACTTAAAAAAAAAATTTGTTTTGTTGAAGAAAATGTTCTGATTTAACAAGTCATTAGATTTTAGAGCTAACCTTTAATATTTTCCTTCTACTGTTTAACTGATATGGATGTGAAACTAATATTTATCCTAATATGCACGTCTGATGACCATTTAAGTTTGTTTTTTTTTCAGGATAGATTTATTTATCATAGGATGATGTATAAGATGATATATGATGACACTCGCTTTTGTCAATTTTTTGACTTGTGGAGTGTCTAAGATAAAATGGATATTTAAGATTTATTGTGATTTAATGAGTTTTTTTCAGTTTGATTGTCTGATGACACATTAATCAGGTTCAGGTGTAGACTAGTCTCAGCTGTCCTCTGATTGGCTGGTTGAAAATGGAGGCAGTCTTTATGTTTGTGTGCAGAAATGTTTGGATGCTGCCAGCGAACCTGATGAAGGTCATTTAGACCAAAACGTTGATATTTAATAAGTATATCAGCAGAAAGTGAGACAGTGTGCAGGAGTTTCTCTGACTGTCTTTGATCTGAAAAAACAGCAACTTTAAATCGTGATGGTCCTGTGATTTTTTTTATTTTTTTATATTGTGATTTTCTTCCATTTTAACCACTTTGTCTGGATTAATCCAGTATAAAGTCCAGTTCCACCAGTAGTCACGTCAGACTCAGCACTCTGCTGAGAACACGTTCTCTGGTTAACAAGAACTCTCCTGTTTTCAGTCAGTAATTAATTCCAGTTGTTCTCCTTTACTGTTTCTTGTTTGATGTGGAGCTACTGTCTGTCCAACTACACTTCCTGCAGATGTTTCACATTAAAAGCCTCCAGCAGCACAAATACACAACCTCCCCATCCTGGTTGGCTTTTAAACACTGAATTATAAAAACACACAGCAAATTAAATGTGATAGAAACTGAGTCAGTGGAAAAACTCAGAGCGTCGGAACGCTGAGTAAGACTTGACTCAGTGGTTATAATGATGGAGTTGGTGAATTTATAATGTGAGCCATTAGAGAACAGGTAACTTTGAACCCTTCACAAAGTTTTTTACTCAGCAGTCATTTTGTTGTTCATGTAGAGGAGTTTAATATGAGCAGAATCTCATGTCTGATATAGAGGAGTTCATGTCCAGAGAGACAGACGGATCGATAGATGGATCGATAGATGGATTGATAGATGGATCTGTATTGTCATTGTGCTTGAAAAACAGTGAACATCTGTTTAGCAACTCTTTAGCAACGTGTAGCATAAAAATTTACTAAAGACAAACAAAAGCAAATAAAACAAAAAGCAAAATGTACAAAAGACGATTCAGGTCACGATATAACACATTTTCTGTAAATTCAATGAATAAATAGTTTCGATGTGCAACTAATGGTTATTTTCTTAACTGTCGATTATTCTTTTGATCGATTGATTAGTTCTATGGTCCATAAAATGTCAGAAAATGGTGAAAAATATTGATCAGTGTTCCCCAAAGTCCAAGATGAAGACAAATGTTAACTGTCGGAGAGGAGGGAAGAAACCAGAAAATATTCACGTTTAAGAAGCTGAAATCAGAGAATCTGGACTTTTTTAAATGAAAAGATGATTTAAAGTGATTAATTGATTTGATTGTGAAAATAGTTGGCAAATAATTTAATAGTAGATTAACAATCGATTAATGGTTGCAGCTCTAAAATAGTTTGCATAAAATGACCAAATGAAAAGCACTATTTCTTAGTATCTTTTAAATTATAAACTTGACAAATAAAAGGTTCTTAATCATACTTCATCTCACTCAATTATTATTTTCACTTAATATAAAATTGTAATGTTTAAAATATAAAAAGGTGAAGAGTGAGTTTTTATTTCAGCTCACAGAGCAGACACAGATCTCAGAACTATCTCTAAATAACACAATGACGTCCAAGAGTTCAGTGGAGGGAAATAGATCCTGTGTAAAAGAAAAGTGGGAAAACGAGGGAAACTTTGCAATGTCAGTGGAGGAGAGGGAAGTTTTAATTGATAAGCAGCGGAAATCAACCAACTCATTGTCTTGGAGGAAGTTTAATTGGAAAAATATTGTCAGATTCTTTATAACAGCGGCAGTTTAACGGTCCAGGTTGAGTCAGACCGTCTGCTGGAGAGGCTGTGGGTCTGTGAGAGCCAATCATCACCACATGCTCGAAGATTCACAGGTACTGGAAGACGAGCAGAGAAAAAAATCAAGATTGACTTTTGTTTTCAGATCTTCTTGGCGTTCCTAAAGAATACTTCTTTAGAATATTGTTGGTCACCAGCAGAAAAAGCCACTAATGAAAAAATGGTGATGTCAGAGTTCACCAACTTTAGAAGACTGGTTTAATGTCGTGATATTTTTGTGATGGAAAAACTAACATTTGCTTTAAGACTCACAACAGACATGTTTGATAAATACTGGAAAGGATGGATTGAGTTTATCAGCCCATAGAGAAAAGATTTCAGGTGACTGTGTCCTGTTTGCTTTTAAAAACACAAGTCTGTAATGGAGGATGTTTTGTGCCTGACAACTTTCTATTTTAATAAAAAAAGGTGAACAGTTTTCAGCTATAATTGAAAACAATACAGACGAAAATGTAAATATGGTCAAAAATATCTATCATATATAATCTCTGTAGATTCTCAACAAACTGTTTGACATGATTCTTGTAGGTGGTGGAAGAGGTTTGTAGTATCAGAGTCTGTTGTAGGGACCAGTCTGCAGAAGGGCTGCACAGTTAATTACAATATTATCAGAATTTCAATACGGCCAAATATTGAAATTGCAGAACCAGAACTGAATCTCATTTTTTGACAAAGGAAAAATGTGTGAGGAAACAGCATCATAATGAAGTTCTGTGTTACTGCAGAGATGAGCTGGACTAAAAATCTTCTTCTCCAAGTAAAACAGGGGTGCAGAACCTAATAAATATCACATAATCACAATGTTAATAGTATTTCATTTTTAATGAAAATGAAAATTGTGATTCCCACTGGTTGCATTGCATATTGCAATTTCAGTTAAAATAATCACAGTATGAATTTTTTTTTATCCTATCGTTCAGCCCTGGTCTGCAGTATAATTTGCAAATGACAGTTTTCTGTCAGACTTTTCATACCTAAACCACGTCTGAGTGACAGTTAGCTCCTCTGTTTTAGGTACGAGCTCCCTGTCTTGTCGCGGCTGGTTTGAATCCGTCTCCTGTTCAGAATTAAACTGTTCTGTGTCACGTTTGCTGTCCTCCATGTTTGTTTGTGTTGTCTTCATGCAGATTTCCTGCCTGCATCCACACCGTGTAGAGCATCATTCAAATTACCAATAATACTGCAATAAAGAGTGTGATTTAAACTGTGCAGCACAATTTGAAATAAAAGACGTTTTTCTGTTGTCACACCATGTATCATCATATCAGACAGCCCTGGTTCCTGCTCTCCAGTGTTTGAAATAAAAGTGAAATAACGGATGTTGTTCTCTGTTCTCTGTCAGATTGATCCAGAACAACAGACAGAGAGCGAGGGACAAAGATGTTTGAAAATGTCCCGACAGGTAAATCCTCTCAGCTGTTCAACACTTCAGAACCCTCAGATATGTTCGTGTGCAGTTATTTCTACATCCTGTGTTTGTCCTCAGTGTCGACAGCGGAGCGTCAGCAGGTACTGGGAGCTCTGGAGCGTCTGCAGGCCAAACTGGTCCAGAGGGAGGAGTGGACCCACAGTGACACCCTGGGAAACCTGAGGGAGACCCTGCAGAGTCCTCTGTTCAACCACATCCTGACCCTGCAGCACTCCATCAAACAGCTCCGCAACCAGGTGAGACATGAAAACCACATGCTGACCCTGCAGTAATCAGAAACCAGATAAGAAACCAGATCAGAAACCAGTTGAGACACAAAAAATGCTCAGAAACCAGATTAGAAACCAGATCAGAAACCAGGTGAGACATAAAAACCACATCCCAACTCAGCAGCAATCAGAAACCAGATTAGAAACCAGATCAGAAACCAGGTGAGACACGAAAACCACATGCTGACCCTGCAGTAATCAGAAACCAGATAGAAACCAGATCAGAAACCAGGTGAGACACAAAAAATGCTCAGAAACCAGATCAGAAACCAGATCAGAAACCAGGTGAGACACAAAAATGCTCAGAAACCAGATAAGAAACCAGGTGAGACATTAAAACCACATCCAACTCAGCAGCAATCAGAAACCAGATCAGAAACCAGATAAGAAACCAGGTGAGACATGAAAACCACATGCTGACCCTGCAGTAATCAGAAACCAGATAAGAAACCAGATCAGAAACCAGGTGAGACACAAAAAATGCTCAGAAACCAGATTAGAAACCGGATCAGAAACCAGGTGAGACATAAAAACCACATCCCAACTCAGCAGCAATCAGAAACCAGATTAGAAACCAGATCAGAAACCAGGTGAGACACGAAAACCACATCCTGACCCTGCAGCAGTCAGAAACTAAATCAGAAACCAGATCAGAAACCAGGTGAGACACGAAAAACGACATCCTGACCCTGCAGCAATCAGAAACCAGACAGAAACCAGATTAGAAACTAGATCAGAAACCAGGTGAGACATAAAAACCACATCCCAACTCAGCAGCAATCAGAAACCAGATTAGAAACCAGATCAGAAACCAGGTGAACATAAAAACCACATCCCAACTCAGCAGCAATCAGAAACCAGATTAGAAACCAGATCAGAAACCAGGTGAGACACGAAAACCACATCCTGACCCTGCAGCAGTCAGAAACTAAATCAGAAACCAGATCAGAAACCAGTGTGAGACACGGAAAATGACATCCTGACCCTGCAGCAATCAGAAACTAAATCAGAAACTAGATTAGAAACCAGATCAGAAACCAGGTGAAACACGTCTCAGGAAAAGATTAAATCGAAAGCAACTGGACTTGTTTAAAAGTCTTATTGAAGACGTTTCGCTTCTCATCCAAGGAGCTTCATCAGTTCATGCCTGTCAGACTAGTCAGAGCTAGAGGTGAAACACGAAAACCACATCCTGCAGCTGTCAGGAACCAGATCAGAAACTAGATTAGAAACCTAAAATATAACCACACTAAAACTGATAATGATTTTTTTGAGGTTTTTGTTTGTTCATGATCAGATGAGCTTCTTTTGTTGATCTGGGTCGATTTATATATTTTGGAAATAAAAGACAAAACTAAAAATAATAGAAAGTTGTTTCAGTTTGATGTAAATCCTGATTCACCTTCACTAACTGTGTCTGGATGCAGACTGAATGTCAGTGACAGGTTGTTTTACATCAGCAGCTGTTTCTCCTCGTCTGCTCGTGGCTCTAATGTAAATATGAGTGTATAAGCAGCCGTATGTGGAGTGTAAAGTTGCAGCAGCTCTGCAGACTGATGAATGTTTCCCATCCAATGTGACATGTGTAACTCCGCCCAGGTGTTGACAGCCTATCAGGTATCAGTACACCACCGCCTCCTGTCCAACACAGTGACCTGTCAGTGGGGCTTTAGTGGGGTGGGTGGGGGGGACATTGACTCCCCTCTGCATCGCCATCTGTATTCAGCTCCCGCTCGCTCTGACGTGGAGCCTTTACAATAAACAATCTGCAGGCCAAATTAAGATAATGGCAATAACTGACGCTGGGCTTCATATTCTAAGTGCTGCGAAGGTCAGAGCTGAGTCTATGAATGCGTCGGTGGAAGCCGGCGGAGGGTATATGAAGCAGGGACTTCTTTCTCTCTTTCTTTATTTATTTTCCCTCCCTCCCTCCCCCGCCTCTCTGCGGATCTATCAAGCTTTAATATCTAGTGTCTTGGTTTGAGTAACGGCCTTGTCGAGGCGGTATTGATGAAATGGCTCGGGATCCTGCTCCGTCAGCCTGGCCTAAATAAGCCGCAGACTGATAAGTTTCCACAATGTGAGTGTAAAGGTCATTAATACATTACCTGTTCAGAGAGAGAGAGCCTGCAGAGGAATCTATTGATTTTTTTTTTCCCTCTCTCCTCCCACTTACCCCCCGGCCTCTACGCTTCATTTTTTTCCCTCCACGTCTTTCTTTATTGTCGACAACGTCCTTGCATAGAAGAGCACCCTCTCTCTCTCTCTCTCTCTCTCTCTCTCTTCTCTCTCTCTCTCTCTCTCTCTCTCTCTCTCTCTCTCTCTCTCTCTCTCTCTCTCTCCTCTCTCACTCACTCACTCACTCACTCTCTCTCTCTCTCCTCTCTTTACATCTCTACATCTCTCTGTAAAAACCTGAAGCTGATCAGTGTTGGTGGTAGTTTTCATGGTCTTCACTGATTCTCTTCAGGGCTGAACAGTTAATCAAAATTTTATTCAAATTATTCATCACAGGAGCAATATTTGATTAAAAAACCCAATTTTTGTTTGTAAAATGATTGTGGTGCTGCAGAGACGTGCTGGTCGACACATCAGATTCTACAGACTTAAGAAGACGTCTGTGTAGGGCTAATTATTATCTTCATTATCAGTCATTCAATCATTTTTAAGGTTAACCGATTAGTTGTTTGGTCCATAAAATATCAGAAGTTGATGAAAATTTGATCCTGTCACAATCCCCTCAACCGAAAAAGAGGTCCAAACATGTGAAAACAGGTGGAGCACATGGATGTAAGTCCGTGTGAACAAACTGAACAAACTTTAAAACTGTTTAAAGTGTATTTTTGCAGGAAGATGATCTGCTGCTCTGTTTCATATGAAGAGATCTGTGGTTTTGATTGAATTTGACTGTTTTGAGGAAGTGAGGTGTGGAGGAACAGTGATGCTAATTTTTTTTTCCCAATTCACATTCAACTTTTTACGGATACAGGCCGTCTGAATTGATGTGCTCGTATCTAACACATTAAAGGCTGATGCATCAGATGCATGATGGATCGTTGCACCGCTATGACTCATCCAAACAAACAAACAAAAAACAAACAAACAAAAAACAAACAACACAAAACCCCAGAAACTCAAACGTGTCTCCTGGCAGTGGATTAATCAGCATGTTTAAAAAGAAAACCTGTATATACACACTAACATTGATGTAAAAACAGTAATAGTGAACATTCAAGTCACATGACTGATCAGCTGTGGCTCTATAACACATCCATGATGGTTCCACTCAGATCTGATGGAACCTTCCTCACATTAATACATGAAAGTGTAGCAGGCTAATGCTAATGTTTAAACATGAAGATCACTGAGTGTGTTATGTGTTTAATGAAAGAAAGTCAGTACTTCATATAAATATCAGATGTTTTAAACAAATGTTTTTCATAAGTAAAATCTGTTGTACTTTAAAATAATAAATTGTGGGTTCGCTCTGCTTTGTGTGAGCTGTTCAGGTCAGTGTTTTAGCAGCTCACATCTCTTAATACCAACAGTCTGATCTCTGTCATTAATTTTGTCCACATCCAGCTGGTCAATATCTAATCTTAAACTAACCTCAGCTCTGTTGGCTAAAACATGTGTCCAGCAGGACAGCTTGAGCTGTTTTACTACTTTGTCTTTTTTTTTTTTTTTTTTGTCTACGTTGGAAAACACAAACTGTGCTGACTTTACTGATTCTCTGACTCAGTCGTAGCTCCATCCTGCTCAGTGAGAAGCAGCTGGTGGCTCAATGAAACACTGCAAACCACAAAAAAAAAAAAAAAAAAAACAACAACTTTGGGACGACTTTTCTCTTTACATTAAAACTAATTACAAAACTAATTACATTAGACTGAGGAATCTTTGACCCAGCAACTTTTATTCAACAGAAAGACGACATACATGGCTTTTGTTTTTGTTCCTAAGTTTCAGTATCAATACCACATTTATATTTAAAACAGGTTCCCATTTTTTTCCTCAGGATCCCAACAAGATAGCAAATATATCTGTTATGCATCTTCCTTGGAATAATTTGATGTAGCCTTTAAGAAAACAAAAACAAAACAAAACTTCTACTTGGTTATATGAAAGAACAGCTCAAGAAAAATGTACCGGAAAGATATTAGACATGTACTAAAAATATTTGCACCAAGCCTACACAGAATAACATATAGCGTATAGATAAAATAAATGCAGATTATGATTTTTAGAATATGCAATATCTAAAAATGTAAAGGATAAATATGACATAGACCTAATTAAAATCATAAAAAGAACAGTAATTGTTGTGCCCTGAATATAATAGATAAAGACTTGTATGTATATATCATGATAATTTAATTGAATTAATCTCAAAACTCTTCACAGATGCTCTGGCAGAGTACCACAGAATATAGTTTTTCTATGTCAGAAGCTAAAATTATTAAATGTAAAATGTTGCTTAAACACAAGAAGCTGTTCAAGAAACGTGTCCAAATTAAATACAGTTTGAAATTCTTCCTCCTCCTCCTCCTCCTCCTCCTCTGCAGCTCAGCAGCATGCCTCCTGATGCCTGCAGCGACTTCAGTTTCTCTAAAAAGGGTCAGCTGATCATGAGCGCTGTTAATCCGGCCAGCAGCTCGGCTCCGCCCACCCTGTCCGCCTCCTCCTCCATCCTGACCAATGGCTCATCTCCGCCCATCCATCAGACTCCGCCCTCATCTGACCTCCTGCAGAAATGGATCCTCGCCGCCGCCAAGGTGGGCGGAGCCAGGACACACACACAGAAACACACCTGCAGACCCCTCAGCATGTATTATAACACTGAACACTGAACGCTGTGTGTGTCTTTTCTCTGTGTGTGTGTGTGTGTGTGTGTGCAGGGCCGTCCCACAGAGCTGGTCAACCTGACTCGACCTCTCTCTGGCGGTCTGGGCTTCAGTGTGGTCGGTCTAAATCCGGCAGGAAGCAGCAGTCACGGCGTCTTCGTCAAACATGTCCAGCCTGGAGGCATCGCACACAGGTTCAACTGTTAAAAGTGCTTTCTGTTCTAAAGTCAGTGTGAGCAGCAGCTCATCAATGTTCAGTCATACTTAACTGTGTTTTTACAGTTTTTCAGTCCAGTTATCACAAATCTTATAGACTTTAAATCACTGCAGATTGTTTTACAAAAGTAGGCTACCATTCTGTTTTCTTTCTTCCAGGCAGCAGGAATGTGCAAGTTCAGACTTTCAGACTTCACAAGTCAAGTTTATTTATAAAGCAAATTTAAAAGCAACTAAAGTTGAACAAAGTCCTGTAAAATAAGAAGTATAACATGGTAAACGAGATAACAGCAAGAGATTACATAAATATACCATCCCGTGCTCAAGTAAGTAAATAAATAGAGGAGCAGATAAAAATATGAAACACAGCAGAAAAAAGTGAGAATATGACTTTAAGAACTCTCAAAAGACTGAGAAAACATGTGGGTCTTACCATTTTCCCTAAAAATGTCAACAGAAGGGGAACACTTAATTGAAAGTGTAGGCTGGTCCAGAGCTTTTGGGTGGCCACAGTGAATGCCTGATTGCCCTGATCCTCCTTCAGCCTCGATCACGGGACAGTGAAGAGCAGCAGGTCCAAGGATCTTGTGGTGACGTTCTGCACCTGCTGCAGGCGAGACAGTTCTCAGAGATTAAAACAAACTAGTCCACATTTTTACGTAGAACCTCCTCCTACCAGAGACGATGGTGCACAATATTCATGTTGTATGTTTGAATGGACAGGGTAACTTATATCTCATAGTTATTAACAACAATTTACAACAGTTTGAGAACATTTTACACAACAGCAGACGGCAAAAACTGAAAAATTACAACTTCCCAGTTCTGATTGAATTAATCATCACGCATGAGAACTGTGACAAGATGATGAAGGAGACGAGACAGAGGAGAGGATCTACGTGGATCTGTGTGGATCTACGTGGATCTGTTTCTCACTGTAACAGAGACTCCAGTCTGCAGTGTAGTCCAGTTTTTACACTTCAGGCTTCATGATTAAATAAAGTTTTTATATCACGTTGACACTTCTGTCAGTTTCACACGCTCTCTCTTTCTCTCTCTCTCTCTGCGAGTCTGCATCACACTTTTTCTTAAAGCAGTTGACACCGTCAGCGTCATCGGGTCTCTCGGGAATTAACAACACTGACATTCATTAGTTGCAAACTGATCCTTTCAGGTCACTCATTCACTCTGTCAGTGCATCCATGAAATAAATCTACCAGGCAGCCATCGTTTCCTGTTTTCATCCAGAGACCTGAAATAAATGTTTCATTCATTAATATTAGAATTAAACATTTACTTTAGTTCAAAATATTTATAACAGTTGTTCTAAATGAACACATTTCCACTTCTAACACAAACAAGTGGCTGCACACACGACTGACAACAAAACAAGCTTATTATTGACCCGTCCTGGGAGAATTATTATTATTATATTATTATTCATTATTTAATACAGCATGCTGTATTTAAACATCTGTGTATTCAGTTAAAAAATAGTATGTAAATTAGACTAAAATGCAGTTGAAGATAAACTTCAAAAAATATTTGCTATACTTACCTTCACATGTTCCTCAATAAACTTCACTGAAGATCATTTCTGCTTTTATTTCTGCCAAAATGAGGCTGAGTGATTTGAAAACTGCAGTTTGTTACCATGCAATGAAAAGATAACTTTGATAAAGTCCGATTTTTTTATGATGGAATAATCTGCCTGAAAGATAAATCTCTAACAGCTCTGTATGCTTTAGAAAGCTGCTGGCAGTAGAGCTGAACGATTTGAAGAAAATCAGAATAAAACACTTTAGTTGCCTGATAACAGACAGAACTGTCAACATGTTTCACTCCAGTAAGAATCAAACAACTCACTGGAGTGGGCGGACTCAAAGGTCTGGACTGAGGCAATAACTCGAGTATTTCTCACCAATATTGTGATTTTATTACCGTTATTTCTGCTGGTCTTATTTCTACATGAAAAAATAATGTGATGACACAACAGCTACTTGTTTTGAGTGTAAATCACACAGTCACATTGAGAGACAACAGCCAGACAACAAACAGGACTTACATTCAGTAGTTTGGCAGATAATCAATAAAATTTAAGCTAATTAGTTATAGCTGAGTAAACCTGCTGCTGTTTATCTTTAAAGGTGGAGAACTTCAGTTTTTTTAACAGCCTTTGAAGTCATTGTTAATAACTAAATCAATGACAGTTACAATATAAAAATTATTTATTGTTCAGCCCCGTTAATAATATAATGTAAAACAGGGTCTGTAACCTGCAGCTCCTCTCAGTGGCTCCCTGTGACTTTGGCAAAAAAAATTATATGGAAATGAATAAGTTTTATATATGTATATATATATATATATATATACCATTATAAATCATATATATAACTAAATATATATATATATATATATATATATTATTATTGTATAGTATGTTATATATATATATTATATATATAGGTATGTAAACTACACACATCAGCCTGTGCTCAAAAACAATATATATAAATAATATATATATATATATATATATATATTTATATATATATTATATATATTATATATATGTTGTGTGATATATATATATATATATATAATATAATCATATAATATGTATATATGTGTGTATATATTATATATATATATATATATATATATATATATATAATTTTATAAATTTTCATTTATTATTGTTGTGGGTCAATGAAAAAGTTGAGAAAACTCAAAATTTCAAGGCAACATACTGCAATATATCTTTGAATTTTGAGCCTTACAGTAAGTTTTGAAAAAGTTTTTACCAACTACTGATCTTTAGTTGAGATAATTTCTTTTCGTCTTTAGATAAATTTAAATCTTTGAGTTTTAGAAACACAAAATTATTTAATATTTTCAATTAAAACATTTAATTTCAGGCACCAAATAATGACAAATCAGGTTCACAGCTCACTGAAAGACTCAAAGAAAAAAGTAAATTATCTCGACTAAAGATTGTAGCTCAGCAAAACTTTCAAAAATTAATTTCACACCAGTAGAGTTCGAGTTGGGCTGAAAACTTAGAAATCTGTTGCAATATGTTGCCCGAAATGCTGAGTCATCTCAGTTATTTTCAGTGTAAAACAATTTGCTCACTGTAAAAATATGTAGCCTGAACACCAAATACAAAAAAAAGTTTTAATATTTCTGCAGCTAAAATGTGCATCATAGCCTTCGTCTACGGTTCGCTGCCTCTTCCTCTAAAGTTTGATGGTGGCTCGTCTTCTTGAGTCTCCATAAACTCGATAGGAAAATAGAAGATTTCATATTTGAGGCTCCAGACAGATTTTTTTGTTCTTTTTCTGATCATAAAGGTTGCAGACTTTTGGGCTAAAACATGCAAAAACACTGGCTTGATCCTTTAATCAATACTTGAGTAAACAAGAAACAAACTTGATAGTCAGACGAACTGGTATACAGTTTCTTAGCTTAGCTTAGCATATCAGTGTACATTATGTTATTTTAGCATTTAACAGCTACTCTATGTAGCTACGTAGCTGACTGGTTTGTAGCCTCCAAACATAAAGAGTAATAAGTGGATAACTGAAAACTAACCAACTAGCTAAAATATTTTGTTGAAACTTCTCTGGAGCTCTTCAGTCTGTCTCACGTTGTTGAAAAGTCCTGACTGATGTTTCGTGTCGCGGCTGCAGGGACGGACGTCTGCAGGAGAGGGACCAGATCCTGGTGATAAACGGCAGCTCTCTGGAGCCGGGGATCAGCCAGCAGCAGGCCCTCGCCCTCCTGCAGCAGCCCGGAGAGACGGTGGAGCTGGTGGTAGCCAGGGACCGCCCCCTCAACGCATCATCACAACCTGCTGCCGCCGCCGCCATCAACACGGTAAGAAACATCTAGAATTCATCCCAAAAGACAAATCTAAAACGGTTCATGTGTTAATGAAACAGACAGATACATCAGACATCTTGATCCCTAATCTGAGAATAAACTTTATTTGTACAGCACTTTAAAAACAATCAGAGAAATGATTGTTATTTCAGACTCTGCTAATAGATCTGATTTGTCTGTTTATATTCTAAACTCTTTATGATGAATTCTCTCCTTCTCTGATCAGTGATCTGTTTTTTGTCGCTGCAGAGACAGTTAGCTTACTCAGCTGAGCTCGCAGCAGATTCTTAAATCTGGACTAAAAGATGCAGTATAAACTCCAGATGGGACTTTCTCCTCTGATACTAAACTTTTATTGTCAGTTGTTTGAGAGAAACAGGAAAACAAGCTTAGATTGTGAAATTCACAAACTGTAGCATCCATTTTAGGGTAAAAAAAAATCAATATTAAGCATTTAATGTATTTAAAGATTATATTGTCCAGAAAGTGAAAGTGTCAGAGTTAGTAAACTCAAATGTTCCCTGTTGTACAATTAAAATGACCATTATCTGCTGCATGTTGAGCTGCAAAAAACAGATGTCAGCTTTTCTCATTTTGGAACAAAATGTGAAAGAAAATTAAAGTCTGAGTTTGCACATTTGTTTTATGGCTCAGTATGAAATTATTTTTAAGGTCTGATCCTAAACCAGCAGAGATCTGGAGCATCGCTGAAATCAGCTTTATACTGTACCACACCACCACACCACACACAACACACACACAGTGACACACACACAGATCTAGCAGCTTGGCTGTCACTCAAAACAAGCGTTGCAGAGCGGGCGTCAATCATAACTGGAGGTCACTTTGAGGCCACGCCTCTGTATCAGAGTGAGACCTCCCGTTTATGACGAGCCGTAAGTCTGCTGACATTGACTCGGATGATTTTTACGACCTCGAAGCCTATAGGAAATCAAGTTAGTGCTCCACTTGCAGCATCGCTCCTGACAATATGTATTTAAGTCTGTGGAGGCGATCAATGAATGTCGACATGACGGCGAGTCAGAGAGTGGCAGCGGGAACGGCAGAGGGGGACAGAGACAGACAGACAGAGACGACAGAGACAGACAGAGACAGACAGACAGAGACAGACAGAGACAGAAGAGACAGACAGAGACAGACAGAGACAGACAGAGACAGACAGAGACAGACAGAGATGGACAGAGACACAGAGACACAAGGGAAAGATCTCAGATTTGAACTGAGAAGAAGCATCACAGGTCAGACTGGAGAGAACCTCACCTGTGGTGTGTTTGGAAGGTGAAGACTGTGAAGCTTCTGCAGGTTATTAGAAACTAAAAACGAAAGTCTGTGTGAAAATCAGTCAGTTGGTTTTTCTTTAAATGTCTGAAATAAGATCTGCAGTTAAACCAAGCTGAAGAGATTTTCACATTTTGTTCTACAACATAAAATACGTCAGTAAATAAACACTTCTGAATTTTGAATCTTTTATGTTTTTTAAAAAAGGTGGTTACTAAAAAGTTTCTAAATGAGACCACAGAGGATGTCGGAGACATTAAACATCACACTGAACTACACCTGAGTGATAAAGCTGAAATACCTATCATGATATGAAGTTTCATATCAATAATTATTGATCATGTAGGTCGTGACTGACGACGTGTTGTGTACTCTGAGGGGTGGAAGCGGCTGAGATGGTAAAATGAGTAAAGATCACAATATTTTTGACCAGATACCTCGATATTGTGACGGTTATGTAGAGATGACTGTTGGTGCTTTCACAAAATATTAAACCAGTTTTGATAGTAACATGGATATAATGACTAAGTGGGTAAATAATAATAATAATAATAAAACAGCTAGAACAGTTTGATGAGTTCAGAAAATTATTGTAATGCAGCCTTTAAAACCAGGAAGAGTAAAAACACTTATGACATATCACAATATAACAATATCCAACATCTATCACGACATCTACTTTCATGTCACGATACGATATGATATTGATAAATTGCCCAACCCTATGCTGAACCCTGGATTTTTGAGTTGCTCGAGTCATTGTAGAGTCGGACTGGAATTCAGTTTTGCTGCGTGTTGTTTGCTGTACAGCGTACAGTGTGCGGCGTGCAGCGTACAGCAAACAACACGGCGTGCAGGTGCGGCGTAGTGTACGTTGCGGAACGGTGTGCAGCGGTGTTGCGGCGTACGGTGTGCGGCGTACAGGTGTGGCGGCGTTACAGGTGCGGCGTACGGTGTGCGGCGTCGTACGGTGTGCGGCGTACGGTGTGGGCGTACAGGGTTGCGGTGTTGCGGTGTGCAGAATGCAGCGTACGGCGTGTGGTGTGCAGCGTACAGCGTGCAGCGTAAAGCAGGGAGTGAGGACCAATCAGCTGCTCCCGCATGGCCATTAGATGTTAAATTAAATTAAATGATTAAATGATGATCAGCCCGTCAGGATCTCTCACAGCTGAAGCAGAGGAGGTCACAGCCTTTTTCTTCACTGCATGTGCACCTGAAGTTGTCATAGCGACATGGTGTATAATTTGGACAGGAAATATGAACAGTTAAACGTAGTTAGCTAACCTCAGATTCTCTCCAAATACTGCAGGGTGGTGCTTCTTTTTTTTTGTCTAGACGTTTGGGCACACAGGATGATCTGTAAACTGCCTTGTTAGCTTTATTGCTAGCAAACACAAATCTCAAACAAATCTTTATTGACAATTGTCAATAATCAGAACGGTCCGCAGGGGCTGACGGGCCTGTTTTGTTTTTTTTAATTTTACATGTACAGTGTGAGCACAAATATTGTGAACTATCTCGGACGATTTACTTGAACAGTAGGACATGAAATTAAATAATTTAAATATTTTAAAATTGTACAGCATGTCCCCAGCTTTAGTGGTGGTGACATGAGGTCATGTGACCGTGGTGCAGGTTGTTTAGAGCTTAACGTCAGTCCTTTACTTCTGGTGATTGTATTTGTGCCTCAGAAATATAACAGTGGTCTACATTCATATAAATGATCCTGCTGAACAAATGGAGAGTACGCTGTAGATGTATATAATATGAAATTAAATCACTCGTTATATCTTTTGCACAAAAACACTCATTTTAGTTTTAGTTTTGACACTTAATGATATTTGAACAATTATGAAAGGTTTCACTTAGACCCCCCTGTGAGAGGTTCTGCAGAGAACCCTTTTATGGGGAAAGTGGTTCCACCTAGAACCCTCTCCAACCAGGGACTACTGAGAATGTTTTTTTATATTCCAAGGGTTTTATCTAGAACCAACTCAGGGGGTTCTACTGAGAACAGTTTTATATTATGGTATAAGGAACCCGTGACAAACCCTGATGAAAGAGGATTTCAACAATGGATGAAGAGGGTTCTTAATGGAAACATTTAGTCTTACAAAGAACCCTTGACAAACCTTACGTTCAAAAAAGGGTTCTTCAGAAGCAAATAGTTCTGAGTAGAACCACAGCCCTTCAGGAAGAACCCTTTTGAAACCCTTATTTCTAAGAGTGTAGCTTGTGAAACATGCTGCATGTGTCAGATGTTTATTTGATTAAATTTTACATGACTGATCAAATTTTTAATTATCCCCATCCTGAACGATCCCTTCAATGTGTTCCTGAGATTTTTGCCCTGAAAAGATGAGCGGATGTGAAAATGTTTGAGAGCTCTGACATTTAAAAAAGCAAAAGAAAAGATTTCCATAAGAGAAACGATGTGGTGACGGAGCGGAGCAGCTCTGGACTGTTAATGTGAGCTGAGGATCACAGGTTAGTCTGAGCCGTAATGATTCTGCTCCGCTCTATTGTCGGGTCATTATCACACAGAATTACACTGTCCCTCTTGTTTGTTACCCTCCTCCTCCTCCTCCTCCTCCTCTCCTCCTGGCTCATTGGATCGGGGCCATGTCCTGCATACCAGGCCTCCGATCCTCCTGCTTTTGTTTTATTCATGTCCCGTTTCTATCGAGGTCACGTTTAATGGAGCCGCGGGCATGAAAAACACAACTCTGGCTTGGGTTTTATAGCTCTTCTCCTGGCCTGGCTAACTATCCCGTCTCCTAAAGCCAACACTCCTGTGGCGGGCAGGTTCAGGCGTCTCTGATGTTTCGTCCTGGCGTTGAAGCTCTCGGCTCTTCTCTCTTCTCTGGAATTACTCCGATGCTGCTTGTCGCTGTAAAGTCGCTCATAAAGATGGACATAAATCAACGAGTCTGATATGATTTTTACAGCTTTTGTCTATTTAGTGAATATTTTCCCACCATCGATTAGGACAATGTGTCGGCAGATGCACTCTGGAGTTTGGAGTTAATTTATGGCTCTCCTAAAAATGATGAAAAGCAGAAAGAAAAGAGATAAAAAACTCACAGATTGTGCAATTAAAGAAACCTGAGGGGGCTTTTAAAAGTGCCTCAGCTGAGAGGAAATGAACTGAAGAACAACTGCATGAAGTTTTGAAACTTCTCTCAGTCATCCAGGTCACATGACAGCCTCCTGTCAATCATATGTGAAAACAAACAGTCTCCCAGACTCTGACAGCTTGCTACATATCCTGCACAGGCCTCTCTCCCAGCATGCATCTCTGTAACTCAAATATTGATCTTGTTCTGGGTTTAATTTTGTCTTTCAGGCCAACGGCAAAACACGAGCAACTGTACAAGAACTTTGTCTAAATAAAATACAGTCTAAAAGTCCGATCAAAGACGCTATACAAGTTTCAAAGTCGTCAGAAATACATATTGATCCTTTCACCTGTGTGTTATTTATCCATCGACATATTTTTGTTGTGAATTGCAGAGTTTTGGAGATACTGACCGAAGAGATTTCTGTCTTCTCTCCAATATAATGAGACTAAATGACACTCAGGCTCAAAGAGCCAAAAAAATATATTTGAAAAATTCAGAACCAACATCTCTTTCTAAAAATCATAATCCAGTTACTGAAGATAATCCACAGACCTTGTTGTGAGCAGTTTTCATGTAGGAACTACTTTGTTTCTGCAGTAGAATCTAACAGAACTACTTTCTTTTCTACTAGAGAGAAAGTAGTTCAGAAAAATCCAGACAGAAGTCCTGAGCAGAGGCGTCAAAACTTGACAGTGGATGGATACTCGAATGGATTACTTTTACTTCCATTTAAATTTTAATTTTTTTGGCCTCTTTCACTATGAACATCTGACACTGTAACATTATATATATGACAGAAGATGAGGAAAAACATTAGATCCCGTTAACACCCTCCCTTTCAAACTCCACAACTCCAGTTTGCAAAATAGATTTCTTGTTATAAATTTGTAGTTTCTTCTTCTCCAGAGCCATAAATATGTTATAACAGACTGAGGAGGACTGTTCTTTATTTTTAATCATTTTAATGTATAAAATCGGTGAACTGTGGCTTTTTAACACAAGAACTCTGCTCATTCTGTCTTCATCAAACTCAGAAAACAGACTCTTTTAGACATTACACAACTTATCATGTCCTCTTATCATGTAGCATGCAGCATTCTTACAGTTATAAAGAACAGATTAATAGATATACCAGAGTAGAGTAAACTTTATTGTCCTCGAGGGGAAGAGACATTTGACAAAACTGTGACTTAAAAAGAGGAAGAGTTTATAGTTTTATTATCATTTTAAAGATGCTAAATACAGACTTTTCAGTGCATACACCAGTACATTACAAAACAATACATAAACTGTACAGAACAACCACTTTTTAATGATGATGCATTAAATACGGTAAAGTTCTGTTTAAATGAAAAAAAGGGACCTGTGAGAAAACATACAAACAGAACCTAAATAAGAACAAAAAAGTTAGAAAAAATAAAAGCAATGGACAAAATAAGTAAAAAAAAAAAACAACTTTTTTTTACAATGATACACAATAAGATGGTTTATAAATGAGTGAAACTTCCATCTACGATCTTAATGTTGGTTTTCAAATTATTCCATTTCAACATGTGAAGGTCTACTCTGATTACAGTTCAATCAAACTCAAATATTTTTAGCAAATGCAACTCAGAATTTTCATTCACCTCTGAAAATATAACAGTGCTGGATCATTTGAAGTAACATTTTTAAGTTCACTCCTTATTACAAATAATTATTTTGAGCTTTTGGATTTACAGTGAAGAGTTAAAGTGTAAAATATGTATTTATAATACATTAAATCAATATTAATATTAATATTAAATTAATTCTAATAATTAATAATTAATATTATATTAATATTAAATCTGTGTCCAGATGAAATGTGGCTGTAAATGGATCCTGAAGCACTCAGTTCGTATTAACTGATTTCTAAAACAGCAGGTTTCTATAAATGCTCAGCTGTTCTCACACAACTTATTACACCTGAGTATTCGGTTTAACTTACCTCTGAGTCACCTGTCTCCAGTTTTAATCACACAGAGAGGTGTTACAGAAATAATCGCAGACACAGATGTAGTTAAACTCAACACGTTGAAGCGCAGTAACGGATTCTCTGCTGTGAAAAGAGTGAACTTCTGCTGGAGAGAGAAGCATTCAACACGTTCAGCGTGATCCGACTTTATCAGGCAAACGGCTCCAAACAGAACGGCCTCCTGGGATCAGCTGAGGAGGAGGAGGAGGAAGAGGAGGAAGAGGAGGAGGAGGAGGAGGGTTGTTTCATTAGACAGAGGAAGACCTCCTCTATCAGATCAGAGCGGTAATAAGAGACTAGAGTCACCACCTGTGTGTGTGTGTGTGTGTGTGTGTGTGTGTGTGTGTGTGTGTGTGTGTGTGCGTGTGCGTGTGCGCTGTGCGTGTGCGTGTGTGCGTGTGCGTGTGTGCGTGTGTGTGTGTGGGGGATCATTGATCAGCAGCTGGTATCAGAGAGCAGGAAATGCTCTCAGCTGGTAATTACCTGCTGAGGTTCAGTTTAACGACCTTTCACCTCAGGACAGATAAACCAGCAGCAGCAGCTCTGAGAGAGAATCTGCTGCTGCTGAAGCTGCAGGAGGAAACACACAAACATAAAACATATAAAACAGAAAATACAATGACTGAAATAATTCACTGATTCATGAGTCTGTTTTGACTGCATCAATCTGATAAAAGAAAGAAAAAGTTCTACTTTAACCGTTATAAAAAGCACAAAATCAAATTAATATTGATTCCAGAGATTCTGCTTTTTATAAGGAAACTTTCCACCTGTGAAGGACAAAAATATCCCCATGGAAAGTCATAAATATGAAGCTATAAAAGTCATAAATATGAGATAAAAAGTCATAATTATGAGATATAAAGTTATAATTTTACAGCAACTCCAAATTTTTAGTTTAGTTTAAGTTTATTTATATTAGGGACTGTGTACAAACTACATTAGTCTCAAAAGAGAGAAGATTGACTTAAATCAGGTTGATTTTTACATTTTGGACTTTAATATTACTTTAGGACTTCAATATACATACGTATATATATTATGTACGGAGCATTTTATGTGTATTTGATCCCTTTTTTTTCTTAATTAAAGCTTAAAAGTTATTTATAATCATTAATTTTCCGGTGAAGTTAACTGTTTCAGTGCTCTGTTGTCACTTTGGTGTGTTTTTAAAGAATTCCTGCTAAAATATCTGTCAGATTTTTTTTTCTTTATTGAACCATCAAGTTCATATAAAGAAGTTTTATGTCACCTAAAAGCTCAAAAGTTGGCAAAGAAAAATTGATAAATATGAATGTGGAAGAAATTATGAAAAATGAAAAATGGAAAAACAAATGAAAGTCTTTGCTAAAGTCAGCAGGTTGTTTCTACATTCTTGTCCTTTAAAGTCAAATTTTCCAAGTCACAGGTGAATGTTACCAAACTTTTTTATAAAATAAACATCAATATAATACTTACTTACATTACCCTCCAAATTAAAAAGTTTATTTCAGTTGTGAATCTCCTTCAGAATCTACTTTGGTTTTGACAGATATTGGAAATACAAACTGACTGGTTCTCATTATTTTAATATCCAGCTGAGCTCTGTAAGAAAACCTTTTCTCTGTAGTCAAACATCTGTCGTACCGGCTGACTTTCTTCACCTGGTGGTTATCGTCTGTTTGTCTCCGTCTTGTCCTGCAGGATCAGTGGGGTCACGTGGAGGAGATTGAGCTGGTCAACGATGGATCCGGTTTGGGTTTCGGCATCGTGGGAGGGAAGACGACCGGAGTGGTGGTCAGGACGCTTGTCCCGAACAGTGTGGCTGACAAGGTGAGTTAGACTTAATGTGCAAATTTGCACGTCAACTTTCATGGAGTCATTTCATTTCTGGATTTCTGAAACATACAATCAGTTCCAGAACTAAACTATCAGTCGAGACATTTAGGTTAACTGGAAGTTAGCCGCTCGGGTGAAGGAAGACTCTACTCTCTGGTCTCTGGGCCGCACAGTGTGGAAGCGTGTGTGAAAGATCCAACACCAAAGCTGGTCTCATGTGGCACTTAGCAGCTCTCATACATCAGATTAACATTAAAGGGATAGTTCACTGAAAAGTGAAAATTCAGTCATTATCTCCTCACCCTCATAATGATTGAAAGTCGGGTTTAGTTTTTTAGTCCACACAACACTGCCCAGTGGGTTGGGTGCTGGATCACAAAATATCTAAAGCATAAAAAGAGAAAAGCGATCCGCACACCAAAGAATCTCTCAAACAATGGAAGTGAATGGTGACCAGTTTTCAAACATAAAAAAAACCCCAACAGAATAAAAACATGACAAGCCTCCATACTGCTCGTCTGGTGTAAAGTCTCCTAAAGTCCCAGCATGCCAAGTTGACTAAAACAAATGTTATTTACACCATGTTTTTATCCTGAATCTTCACTGTAGACGAGCAGTATGGAGGCATTTTATGTTTTTATTCTGTTGTTTTTTGAGGTCACCATTCACTTCCATTGTTTGGGAGATTCTGCAGCACTGTTTTCTTGTGAAACTCCAGCAGTGTTTTGTGGATTAAATAAACTAAACCTGACCTTCAGTCAGCATGAGGGTGAGGAGATAATGACTGAATTTTCATTTTTGGGTGAACTGTCCCTTTAACATCAGATAATTTGTTACTAATATTATGAAAACCAGTTGCAGATTCTGAGGATGACATGAAACACAGTGTCAGTTTACTAGACACATGAACCATTATGTACAGGTGACCGGTGTGTTTCAGTTATTTAAAATACCTTTTTCAGCAGCTAAGATTGTCATTAAGCTGCAGGATCGTTTTTCTTTATCTTTTATTCATTTATTTTTATCTCATATTCCTCCCACAGTGGCATCCACACTGTCGTCTGGTTTAAAACAGGTCAAATTACATCAACAGTCCCTTATTTGATCACCACATCAGTGTGACAGACATCTATAATAACCTCACATATTTTAGAAAAAACAAAGAGGACATTTTGATGGCAGGAATTAAAACCTGCATAAGTGATTTGATCTTATTATTTTCACTGATTCTTGTATTCATTTTATATATTACTATAATGGTTAATTTTAAGGACAAACAGGACAGAATTTGGGAAAAGTTGCTTGTAATTTGGGAATGTTTTTAGAAACAGTAATCCGTCCTTGTTTTTCCTCCACATGTGGTAAGAAGGAGCCTCTGAGCAAGGCAGCAAAGCCTCAGTGTGGAAACTGTGCTGTTGAAGCAGAAATTAAAGCTCAGTGGACATTTTCTACATAAATAAGAGTTAAAGGAGGAGCAGTACATCAGAACAGACAGCAGGCTGCAGCAGACTGAGGGAGGAATTATCGCCTTGTAAGTGGATTAATTAGATCAATTAGATTAATTGGACAAGATTAATTTCTCTGCAGGGAAGAAGAAAAAGCCTCAACGCTGTGACGTTTTTCACCTCCCAGTCTGATCAAATCAAAACGTGACGCTTGATGAACTGATTTCCTTTTTTTTTTTCATCTTCATCCTCATATTTTCCTTCTCCTCACTCTTTACCTGATTCTTTTATTTATCCTCTCTCATTCCTCCACCTTTCTCTCTTCACCTTGTGTCCTTCACCTCTTTGTCTTGTGTCCTTATCTTTTCCGCTCTGTCTTCTGTCCCCTCTTTCTGATTTCACTTCCTGTCCTGCTCTCAGCTTTTCCCTTTCTGTCTCTGCTCTCCGAGGAGGAGTTAAGAACTGACTGTATTTCTTTTGGCTTGTAGCCGACATCACATTTTAATTTGCTGGAAAAACTTCACAAAGAAAACTACAGAAGCATCTTAATTTATTTAAACTACCGGAAATTCTCAAATAAATGCAGATATTAAAGTATTGACAGAATCACTAAATTAGACGTGTGTGTGCAGCTCAAACAAATAAAGGCTGGACAAAAAAAACACAAAGTCTCAAACCACATTAAGTCTCACATGTTGAATTTCTGCAGCATCAGTTGTGTCTCACTCAGCACTCATCTGTAACACCGAGTCTCTTTTCATTCACAAATTATTCTCAGTCGCTTCTGCTTTGCTGTTTTTTAAATGTGTGTGAAGCTGTTAATAAAACTCAAGCTGTGCTTTTCACTGTATTTAAAACATTTAACAGGATATGCAACATAAAACAAATAAAAAGAATAGAAACTAGAAAAGAGAAATAAATCTTGGTTACTGTCTATATTTGTGATTCTCAGCTCGATTATTGTCAAAGCAAAAATGGTCTGTTGATGTTTGGTACAAACTTAAGTTATGAACATAAAAAATATCTCTGTTTTACAGTAGAACTTCATGTGAAGCAGATTTAACCACCTGTCAAAGATCTCTGTGAGCTCAGATACATTCAGGTTCATTTCATTAACTGTGGCTTTGGGAACTTTTATTTCATTTCATGAGAGAGTTGAATTAAAGGGACATTAAACCTAATATCAAAGAGTACTCATGGTATTCGAGTACTCATCAGACTTATCTTGGATTGATTACGTTCTCATTTCTGCGTCCTTGTTGTCTAAAGTCACTAATTGTTACTATAATAACACATTAATATCTGATGATTTCTATATTCAGATGTCAGATTGGTGAGCAGCCCACCGAGATGGCAGCTTCATGATTCTAATTTTATCTAATTTCTCGGTGAACAAATTGATTTATTATTGATTTATATTAGAGGCCAAATCATAAACGATATGAGCTCCAGAGCTAAAAGAGAAAAACAAAAGATTAAACTTTTAGAATCTAAAATAAAAGTCTTGGAAACCAGGATTTTCCATAATGGTTCTATAGGTGCACACCACCTATAGAACCATTCTGCCTTTATGAACTTGCTCAGACTTAAACATCGTCACCACGACTGAGGAGAAAAACCTGTTGGCCTGGTGAATTTAAAAAGCTGCAGTCTGAGAGAGCTGTTACAACTACAGAGGATGACGATGACACGACTATACTGGACCCTCCAGAGATAAACAAAGCTCTTAAATATGACTTTGAGTCATTGTAGAGTTCAGGATGTCCTGAAGGACATGGACATTCCTCGTATCTCTGAAACCTGGACGGTTCAGCTGGATTCAGGTTTGACAGTAAACGTATAAAAACATATTGAAGCCTGTCTCTAATAAAGCCTCTTTGAAATAATAGACTGAATATTTGAAATTGCTGCAACACTTATTTATGTAAATGATTACTCTCTTTCTGGTTGGCTGTCATGCTCCTCTTCCTGTCCTCTCCACCAATAGGACGGGCGTCTACGCACAGGTGACCACATCCTTCGCATCGGGGCCTCGCCCACCAGCGGCCTCACCAGTGACCAGGTCGTCAAGGTGCTGCAGGGCTGTGGGAGTCATGTGACCATGCTGATCGCCAGGGACCCCCGGGGTCAGAGGTCAACAGCCCCGCCTCCCCCGCCACCTCCAGACTCCGCCCCTGTCTCCTCCTTACCCCCCCGACCCCCCGAACGCCGACTCAGCAAGACGGTGAGCAGTCAGGATCATTACAGATAGAGCCACTTAAAATTTCCGTTTGGTCCGTGGTAGAGCACAGACGATCCGTGACAGGTCCCTGTCGTCACCTTGCTGGGCTCGTAGCACTAATGAGATCCCCCGCGATGACGTAGAGAACACGGGGCCGACTCGTCACGCCCATAAGTTCATTTTGTAGAAACTAGTTGCAATGGTCTGTTTATCCACCAGGAGGAGCAGTGAGTGTGGAAGCTGAAGCGCCAGTTATATTTGATGAGGGAGAGAGCTTCCCATACAGAGCATATTTAATGATTATCAGGCGACTATATCATAGGTCAGAAATATCATACTTTAGCTTTTTGTTACTCAAAAGAACTGCATAAGTAATACGGCTGGGGACTGAGCGATTTACAGTGAGAACAAAACTGCGGTTGCATCACTCGTCTGAGAGGCTGACTTTATCTGCAGTGGTACCGAGATGAATAATGTACAATGTATAATATTATTGTGACTATATTAATGTAATTTATGGTGCTCTGAGACAGCTGTTAGACCACCCTGCTACGTGTGTGCCACCGTTTCCAGTATGTGTGAAAGCCGAGAGCAAACTCTATTTAACCTCAGTGAAAATGTTGTTTTTCAAAGACTAAACGCCAACCAGTGCGGACTTAAGCTGAATATATCGTTAGACAAAAACATTTTCTGAATTTTGGAAATGATTACATTGATTTTTATTATTGTTATTATTATTAGTAGTAGTATTTTGACTTTTGGACTGTACAATGCTCTGTACATGAAATGCGCCTGCTGCGTGCAGCCTCGTCGATCTGTCGCTGTCTGTCTGTCATGGAAATTATATTTTACAATTAGTTGTATTATAAACTAACGAAATTCGTCAAAGCAAGTAATTTGGTGTTTACAAAGTCATGATATTTAACTGAGACAGATTCACTCTGTTCGCGTTCACAGGCTGCTGCCGTGGACTCCAGCAGAAGGCTGACAGGTGTGCGCCGCCGTGTCTCCATACTCAGGCTAATAAAGTCAGTGATCACTCAGTTAAAAGTGAAGCTATGTTCTTAAGGAGATTTTGGCCGTCTTTATTCAGTGCCGCGGGGTCATTTTACGCCTGAAAGAGCAACAGTGCAATCGTATAAGGTGTGACCTGAAAAAAACAACCTTTTATAATTCAGTTTAGGACATTTGTCATTTACAAGGGTGCTTTATTAACGTTAAGTTTCAGACAGGAGACGTCAAGACTAAACGGCATCGGAGCTTCAGCAGGAAAAGACGCACCTGTCTCCCTCTCTCCGTCTCACAAACACACACTTACATACAGTACACGGACACACCTCACAATCAACGCACACTCAACAAAGCTCTCCTCTCTCACGTCCTGAAGCTGTCAGTGTCTCAAATATTTGTTTCTTTTGATATGACCTGGTGTCTCTTGTTTTTTCTATCTCAATAAATTCTAAGATCGATACAGTCTACTGTAAGAACAGGGCGCGTGCACTCTTGTAATGATTAAAAAATGTCTTGAGTAAACAATGCCCGTTGCTAAGCAACCTGACGTAAACCTATAAACGCAGCTTATCCAGCTGTTTGTAGAGTAAAACCAACCCATCGGCTCTTCTATTCATCACATCATTAGCATCACAATGTCCGCTTTTGTTTGGACTGAACGTGTGAATGTGCGATCCGAACAGGTTTCCAGCCCCACACTGTCACACAGATCATCACACTGAGTGAACTGTACAAACATTCAACAACACATCGTCACTGTCGATGTCTGAACAAACTCATAAAAGTGACATTTTACAATTCTTCACATTAATAAACTAAAAAATGATTTTGTCTCTTAATTAGTGTTAATGTGATTTTAAAATTTAAGTCTCTTAATGAGCAACTTTTTCAAAATGACAAGTAATTATTTTCAGGCACTAAGTTATTTTCATAACGTTTCTCATTATTCTGAGACTCGATATTTTCAGATAGGGGAGACCTGGTCCAATTGTAACAATTTTCGGTTTTCCTTAATAACTAATGTGTTTATAACAGATGCTGCAGCAGATAAAGGTGGTCATTTTAATAACTTAAATTTTTCTGGGTGGCTCATTGTAACCTATAATAATATAACCTAGCAACAAATTTATATTATTGTACAAAAATACTTTAACTAATAGGCCAAACTAAATCTTAAAAAGTAGTGCAATAAAAGTGTAATATTCGCATCTGAGATAGTGGAGTAGATGAATAATGTAGCATAGAATGGAAATACTACTAGATACAAGCACCTCTAAATCTTTGTTAGTTTTTGTGTTTCTGTGAGGGAAGCGCCATCTAATGGTGACACCTTGTAATTGAATAAATGGGTGTGTTACAGTGGAATCTGGGCACACCCCCACAAAGGTGTGTGGGGGGGGTGGTAGTTGGCTGGAAACTGGGAGGACACTGGCAGGCTTCTGGAAGGCTTCCGGAAGGCGTGGGAAATTTCAAGTGGCTGCATCTGTACATATGGATTATTATTGATTATTTCTGATGATCAGAGGTTTAGAAGAAACGAGACGATGAAAAAGTTTGTTTTCTCTTTTCTTTGTATTTTTTTCTGCTGCTGGTTGTGGAGACGATCAGAACTGAAATATATGAACTCTGTGTGTGTTTGTTTGGTTTCAGCCCAACCTGGAAGGATATGAGATCCACGAGGTTCCTCTAATCAAGAAGGATGGCCAGAGTCTCGGCATCTCCATCGTCGGATACAACCCCCTGACCAGCCAAGGTAGAGCAGGAGAAACCAAATGAAAACACACTCAGACACATCAAAATACACTCGAAACACACGGAAAACACCAGGACAAACCCAGGCAGGACAGGAAAACACTGCTGAAAGTTATCAAATTTAACTTTTCATGAGAAATGAGTCATCAGGCTTTAGTGGAGCGATCTCTGAACCGTCTGATGACGATGCAATCTTTAGTGTACCAATTATTTTAAACGTGCTAAAGCAAACTGCAAGTGAATTGAAAGCAACTTGTTTCTGTAATCATACGAGTTGAACGTTTCTTCACACAATACCACAACATTTATACCTTTTGTTGTTTTTGTTTTTTTTAGGTCCAGGCAACATTTCAGCCAGTGTGTTCAACTTTGCTTCTTTCACTTCTCACACAAACTGTTGACAGAAAGTCAGAAACAGAAACCAGAGCACTTCTGATACCAAAATCATTCCAACAGATACTGCAGTCAAACACGGATATCAGTGTATGGAGATTATGAGTCAGGAGGATTTTGCTACTGAGCTTTTACTTTGAAACAGCTGTGAGGATTTTACTGTGAAACAGCTTCATGTCTGTCAATGTGAAGCAACTATAGGACTTTTATTTTGAAGCAGCTGTGGAGCTTTTACTGTGAAGGCCTTTTATATTGTTCAGCGTTGTTAGTTGTTAGGATGTTAGGATGTTCAGGAATTAAGGTTGGGCAACATGTTAAAATTTTCCATCCAACCATCAGTGATTGACGATCCTCGTCCTCGCCTCCCACCTCCTCCCAGTCACTCCAGTCTCAGCTGGGAGATTTGTGCAAGTGGTGAAGTCGCTACATTATGCACACTGCATACGTTCACTAGTCCAGTATACAAAATAAACTCACAAAGTGTCAAGGAATTAAATGTTCTCACACCTATTTTCCTTTTTAAACAGAAAAATACAACTGTTAACCGTTCCTCAAGTCAAATTTCTCTCTTTTCACTAAACTCAGACGAGCTTCATTGGTCGATAACTTCTCGTTAAACAAACTTCATTCAAACTCGACAGTAAAACGTAAAACTCACCAAAACCATCTGTATTAGTCTGTCCACTGTTCCAACAATCACCAGCTCTGGTTTGGTCAAATTAAATCCTCACTTCACTGCATGAAAACAGTGTAAAGAGACTCTCTCTCCTCACCAGATCAGAGCGCTCATGGTCCGGCTGAGTGGGCGTGTCCTGAGCCGCTGGATGAGAGCGCAGCGTCTGTTTCTCTGCAGACTTTTACATTAACAAAATAAAATGACAAATATGAGCAAAAAAATGAACCGATGATCGACTCAGCCCGTTGTCAATAGGTGATATTTGTCCAATCACCAAACCCTTTAAGGATTCACATGGATTATCTTGAATACTGTCATTTTTTGTCAATTATGTTGAGAAGTTGAAGATAAAAATATTTGGTTTCTAATATTTCTATATATTTCTAACTCTTAATAATTTTGCAGCACAGAACATTAAGTGAAGTTGGTTCACAACTTGTATCTTCATAATTTATGACATGTTCCATATTTTCTCCATATTGTGCAGCTCTGTTTTTAATGGTCCAATAAAACCTAAACACACACACACTCTCTCTGTGTCTTTATGTCTCTGTGTCTTTATGTCTCTGTGTCTCTCGTCCCGTCCAGATGCAGTCGGTGTGTTTGTGAAACATGTGGTTCCAGGCAGCGCTGCAGATCAGAGCGGAAACATCAGAGTCCACGACCGATTGATCGCTGTAAGAACCTGATCTGTGTGTATGTGTGTGTTAGGTTGAACAAATCAATATCTGATGTAATCAATACATTTTACACATGTAAACTATTTACATGTGTTGTTGTTGTTGTCATCAGCTGTTCACTGCACGTTTCTTAAAACAAGTTAAAGATTAAAATTTAGAGAAGTTCTGATCTGATCTAGGTCTTTATTGATGTCTCTGTCTGTGTGTCTCTCTGTCCTCCTGTCTGTCTCTACAGTTGGACGGCATCAGTCTCCATGGTCTGACCAATCAGGAGGTTCTGGAGGTGATGAAGAGGACGGGTCAGACTGTCGTCCTCTCTGTGATCAGGAAGAAACCCCGAGCCCTGGAGAGATCCCTGGATAAAGGTAAACACATTTCACATATTAACTCTGGACACTGTCCCGAGAATGAGGTCAAGACATCGTCCACATGTCCACTTTCACACAAGCAGCCCAGAACAGCGGACTGTCCGTCTCAGACGTGTTTACACATGTTGGAAATACTCAGGTGAGGGGCGGAGCCTGCGGATCAGCAGCAGGAGTAGGAAGATAACTCATCTGTCATGATGACAGTTTTTATGTTGATATCAGGACAACCTGAGTCACAAAATGACCACAAACCATGAAACTAACTGATGGAAACAGAGAGGTAACAGAAGATAAGCTCAGTGTGACTGACGACGCTTGTGGTGCACTGAGAACTTATAACTGAACTATAAGCAGGATGCACTTTAACTTTCTCCCACTGTGAGGAAATCTGATGTTTTCACACCACAGAGGAGAGAAAGAGAAAAGTGAGGTAGAACTGAGACTTGTAGGCTGATATCGATCAGCAGATAATCTGTATGAAAATGAAATGATCAGTGAGTGTAAAGTGATGTACAGAGGAGCAGAAAAGAGACGAAGCAGCTACACACAATGTACAACATCATCAACACAACAACCTGCTGGCTGTGGTCATCCAGACACTGAACTGCTTTATTCACACATGTGACTCTCACAGACTTTGGATCAGGGAGCTGGAACACTAAAGTATGTTTACTGTCCACTGATTCATACACTCACATTTGGACATATATGTCCTCCAGATGTTTTTTTTAATGTATTTATTTGGATTCCCATTAGCCTCAACCAAGGTAGCAGCTATTCCTCCTTTGGTCCACACAAGTAAACATTACATCATCATGTAAAACAGGTTTAAAATTAACGGCAAAAAGAGACAAAACAACAACACAAAATCAACATCAATAAAACTACCAGTGACAACAACGATGGATCAGGTTCCTACATTATATCTAAAAATCAGTAACATTTCATTCCACTCAAAGTCTCAAAGTGATAATAATTTCACTAAAAACATCATATTCTATAACTGGGAAAATGAAGTGAAAAATAAAATGATATATGGAGGAAAGTCCCTCATTAATGACCATTAGTCCAATATTATTTAGTAAAACATGACCCATTTGACAGACTGGTGCTCTGTGCCATTAAATATTTGTTTAAACTCTTTTAAAAAGCTTTACTTGTTAAATGTGTCATTTCTGATGCTAAATCCAGAAGGTACTAAGTCGTGCTGTGATTAAATATGACTAATAGACTGAAGAAGGGTTGAAAATTGTGATTGAATCATGAAATGATCATTTAATTGACTATGAAATAAATGGTATGAAATAAAAATTCATTAGTTCAGTTTATTTTGCGGACTTTTTAAACTGATGTTGTCAGTTGTGCGAACTACAAATTAATGTGACACAGATGTTCATATCTGGGGTTAAAATGCTGCAAAGTGACTCTGTCGGTTCATGATTGTATTAAAACAGTAATCTGTGAGAGAAGTTAACTCTGTGTTCAACTTATCAGAGCTTTGCTTCTTATTCCCCGTCTGCCTCCTCTGTCCTCTCACACAGATTAAAATGACAAATTTGTTTACAACTCGGTGTAATTTTCCCAAACTCTGCACAGAAAGCCTGCGATTCCCCCACAAAGATTAATTCAGCAGCCTCCGGGTCATTTTTTGTCTGGCGATCGGCCGGCGGCCTGCACTGGTCAGCCTCCAGGCCAGAGAGGAACAAGCGATTTTTAAAGAAGAAGAGGAGAGCAGCGCTCTTATCTCCTCCAGACGTCTTTTATTTCATTACTGAGGAAACACAGAGAACTGGAAACCAGCTGAGTTCAGCCTCCAACTTCTTATATCCTGCTCCTTTCTGGGCCTCTCTTATCTGCACACGCTGGTGATGAGCCTGACAGGAAAATAAACTTCAGTTTTATGGATCACCAACAGGAATGATCCGTCAGGAGGTCAAAGGTCAGAGCAGCCTGGAGCGGACTTTAAGGCCCCAGAGGAACCTTGCAAACTTTCAGACACTCTCTCCTGGAACACGTTCAAGCCATGGACGCTACAAATGGAAGAAATTGGAGGAAATTGATGTTTTCATGTTTTCTCTTTGTCTGCGTGTGTTTCAGTGGAGCGGGAGTCGTCTCGCATGTCATTGCGGAGGTCGTTGGAGGTCAAATCTCGCTCGTCTGGTTTTGGCTTAACGACGCCAAAGCTCGAACCAACGTACTCCCACTCAGCACAGCTAACGAGGGGTGAGTATATACATATATGTATCAGTCCCTCCAGGATTTCACGGGCCTTTTTTTGCATCTTAAAATGCCTGATTTCATGGCAGCTTTTCTAAAAAAAAAATGTAATGTATGTTGTGATGCTTTTAGGCAAGTCAGAATTACAAAAGAACATTGAAAAAAGAACAATAAATTCACTTGTATCTCATCAACACAGGATTTACAGCACAGGTACACTCAATTAAAGCCAACAGTTCATTCACAAAATACAAAACACACCGATCCCAACCACAAATAAGAGAAACACCTCTGATATTAGCACAAACAAAGCTTAAACAATCAAATTACATCATACTTTATTATCCCATAAAGAAACAGGAGATTTTATAAGCCTGAAATAATCATAAAGTAATTCCAGCTCATGCAATGCATTTTTTATTGGCTTGAATAATGAACGTGTTAACTTAAAACATGATTTCTTTTGTTTTTCCCTCTGACCTTTTCCACTTTGTCAGTCCTTTATCCATTTCATTTTTACTTTTGATTCAAACTCAGTTGCTTCTGTCTTGATTTCATTTGATCATTTTATGGATGGACTGATCCACTAGAAGGAGTCGGGGGAGGTGACGACGGTCTGTACCACTTCCTGCTCCTGCTTCACAGTACAGGCGTAGGACCATTAACAGTGTAACTCTCAATCAGATGGGCTGTTCCAGCATCTAATGGGCTGCGGCCGGCAGGTCATATTTTTTCTTCCGCGTAACCAGCGCTCAAAATTAAGACTAGCACCTGGGACACAAAGATTCTGTGAACATCTGAGCAAATTTCCAAATAGCTGTCATTTGGATGAACTGACCACATCTTGGGAATTTAAATGTTAACTTTCTCGTCTGGAAATAAATATATTACAACTTAATAAGTGACATATAAAACAGTCTTACAGCGAATATAAATGACTGTGCCCAGGAACCTGTATAACTAAACTTATGGATTTTCATTTGGGAATTCTTGACTTCTCTGTCAACTTTTCTGTGTGCACACAGTCTAATGCCCTTATATGGGCATGGGTGGGGCGTTTACCTGTGCTAATTAAAAACAACTCTGCAGTTTAAGAACTCCCTCTGACTGACTTTTCTTAGGACCTTTCTTAAGAACAATTTTAAGAAAAAACTTACAAACATGTTGGTGAATGAGGCCCAATGATTGTAAAGTTTGTGGCTTTTGAAAGAAGAATTCAGGACAGTTGAGGGAAAAAAGTTCATTTCAAGCCCTACAAATGGTGGTGGTGCTGGACAAACAGATAAATAAGTGAACACCATGATTTAACTCACATCCAACAGACAACAGCGTTAAGAATCTCTTCTACTCCACTCATCCCAAACACTCTGAGCAGTGAGGACATATAGAATCAAACCCTGAGGCCAAAACACACGTTACACTTTGGTGTTAAGTAGATTAACTGCCACAGTTCTAAATGAACTCTTCTTCAAAGTGAGCAGCTTTATTCTTCCCATTTTATAGTCTCATCTCTCTAATTATTTATGTAGAAAACATTTCCTAAAAAGACTGAACCTTAAACGTGTGCAGTCGTGTAAAACAGGATGGAGATTTATGGATTGAGCACAAACTCTGATCACTGTGTCCTGAAATCTAAAACCGTGATGATCAGTGTGTAAAAAGCTCCTGCAGACATGTCAGCGCAGGCCTCTAACAGCACTCCTCTCTGAATTATTTCCTCTCTTTTTATTCCTCATTAGCTTTGCTAAGTGGCCAAAACGCCACGCTAACACTTAGCACGCCGCCTGCCTGCTCCCGGCCAACAGATGTAAAGTGTCCGAGCTGTCTGACAGCCGCGCAGCGATGTATTACCCTGTTTATTCAGCCAAACGCCGCAGATTAATTGCACTGTGAGGGCCGAGGTTAGCAATGCTAATTTAATCAGAGGCTGTTGTTGTAACACGGCCAGACCTGCTGCAAAATAACCAAAACATGTGAGGAGATTAGTGAGAACATGGAGGTGTTTTCTTTAGCTCAGCAGAGGAGGTTTCCTCCCTGAAATCAGCCTGAAAGGCTGGAGAGCAGACGGACGAGTGTTCAGCAGGTTTTCCTCACAGAGTCGCTCTGTAATCTGCTCCAACCGTCGCTGTTTCATGTTCAAACTGCTGCAGTCACTCCGCTCTGCAAAACACATCTATTCTCCTGTGATTTAACAAGCTATTGTTGGCGAGACATTTCTGTGTGTGCGTGCAGATGCATTAAACACACACACACACACACACACACACACACACACACAGTGTCTCCACAGTTGAAGTTGCTTACTTTACAGTTTACATTTGAGTCATTTAGCTTTTTGCTTCTAACTGGTGAATTCCAATGAGGTGACCGTCAGCCTGCAGCAGAGACGTGCTGAAATGTTTCTGCTGCAGCAGAACTACAGTACAGGTTCTCTTGTTGCTCTGCTGCAGTATTTCAGCTATGGAACACACTGTGGAACATGACTGTTAGAACCAGTAGTCCTGTTCCAGTTTAACTTTGGCTCCACCACAGAAAAACCTACCACAGTCATCTGCTGCTGGTGACATCACCATTTTGTAACTGTGGGTTTGTTAGTGCTAATAAGCAGACAATACTGAGCTTGTTACAAAAATCTGAGTAAATACACAACACATCACTTTCTCCAACATGTGACTTTCTGCTGAGCAGCGCTTTGTTTTTGTTTGTATTAGTAAAACTAAAGGTAATGGAGGAACTCAACGCAGCTTTATTTGTATAGAACCTTTCATACAAACATGCAGCTCAAAGTGCTTCACAGAGCAAGAATAAAATAGTACTGATGTAAAGTAAAAAGAAAAATAGACAATGAATATAATTACACAAGACTTAAAATCAATACAATCAATAAAAGTAAATGAAATAGATAAATATGAGGGATAAAAAGTATGAAAACCAATGATTAAGACTTAAAACCTAAGGCAACAAATGATGAGGCACCTTAAATAAAACCTAGACTCGAACGCTTCACTCAACAAAGTGGAAACAGTTCATCTGCATTGCCAAACCAGGTCAGAGTCTTTGGAGTGGCTCTTTATATGAGGGCCATGACATGCAGAGGTCGTGTACTTACCACCATGGAGAACTGGGGGCAAACATCGTTTTATGGTAAGGTGTTTATTAGTGCTGCCATTCAAGAAAAAACCCCAGACGATCGTTAGGCGTTGAGATACCCGATTGTCTGGTACTACAAGACTAATAAAAACCAGGCTAAAAATATATGTCTTCACTGAGGTCAGAATCTGAGATAACCTGGAGGTTTTTGACCTGGTCCTTGGTATGACGAGCTAATGACTGAAGGTCCACAGACAGTCAGACTTCCATCCATTTTCTGTTACCGCTTATCCGTGAGGGTCGCGGGACATAGAGACGAACAACCACTCACACTCACATTCACATCGACGGGCAATTTAGAGTCACCAATTAACCTATTATGCTGCATGTTTTTGGACGGTGGGAGGAAGCCGGAGTGCCCGGAGAGAACCCACGCGGACACGAGGAGAACATGCAAACTCCACACAGAAAGACCCTGCCGGCTCAGGGATTCGAACCAAGGATCTCCTTGCTGTGCGGCGGCAGCGCTAACCTCTGCGCCATCATCCCACCCGCAGACAGACTTTTGCCCCAAATATTATGATCTCTGTCTTCTTTTGATTCAGTTGTGTAACGTCCATACATTAATGTCTTATAAATGTTGTACTAAGCTTTCAGTGGGGCTAAAATCATGTGGAGAAACACAAACGTATAGCTGAGTGTCATCTGCATCACTATGAAATGATGTCTTATGCTTTCTGATGAAATCAAGTGGCAGCACACAGAGGCTAAAAAGGACCTAAAATAAAACCTTGTGGTTTCCCACAGAAGCAAAAGAGGGATCTCAGGAAATATAATAATTATTTTTTCCTCTACATCATGGATGGTTTGTAAGAACTGGATACTGGACTCAAATATGGCGCCCAGTCATTTGTTTGCTGAGCACATAAGCTAAAACTGTGTTATAGCTGCTGTGTTTACTTCTGTATTGTGCCACCTCTTGCACATGTTCATTAGAACTGACTTTCTAGGATCTGGGAAAGTTTTAGTGAAGTAAGAATTCCTAATTCAAGTAGTAAAAATTGACCATGTCTGCTGTTTGTGGTGTCCTGTCACCAGTTTTACTTTTATAATGTTGAAGTTGCAGTACTGTGAGTGACCACTGGGACAAATTTCTGTCCAAATTACAAATTTTCATGCACCTTTTGTTCCATCAATGTGTAATTTATGTGTTGTTTGTCCATAAAATACCACAGAGTCTCCAGCTTCAGTTTACACCAATTTGCAATAAGTCAAAATTTTAAAAACTTTTTAAAAACTCAATTTTTTGACATCTCTGGTCCATCGGTTGCCTGCTATTCTATATTTCTTACTCTTCTTATATGTGTAGAAACTTTGTCTCTGTGACAAAGATAAGAGATTAGAGGAAAGTGTTTTCTCCAGATGCACTTACAGGTGACACCATGAGAATATAATGTTCTCCTAAAAAAGACAGAACATTGATGAAAGAAAGGCCCTACAGTCAGGCTGCTCTTTGTAATAAAAAATGAGCTGTACTGCAGGACGACTTGTTCATCTGCATCACACACTGTGTTTTGTTACATTAGTTTTAGGTTTTAGTTGATGGTCTGTAGGAAGCTGCTGTTTTTTAATGACTGAATTGTAATTTTACATCTGTTCCACTGCTTACACAGGCTGTTCTCTGTCTGTGTGTGTGTGTGTGTGTGTGTGTGTGTGTGTGTGTGTGTGTGTGCAGCTACAGATGCAGAACTGAGGGCTAAGTGGGAGGCGGCTCTGGGACCACAGTACCAAGTTCTGGTGAGACCACAAACTTTTCCAAACATTTTCCCTGATACTGTCCACTGATGATCACACTGCTCCTCTTATCCTTTGCTGTGTGTTTGTGTTGTCAGGTGGTGAATTTGGATCCTGTCATTGAAGATGATGCAGAGCTGCAAAAATCCTCCAAGGTGAGAAACAGTCTGATGAAACATTAGATATCTAAACTGAAGCTTTATTACTTATTTTTAATGTTTTTTTTCCAGCCCATTTATAAAAACTACTGAACATTCTGATGATCACACAGCTGAATCAACATGTTTCTGAAACACTGTACCTAATAAACTGAAAACTGATTTTTTTATGATCTGTATTTTATCCCGTATATTATCTTCCTGATGTTTTGTACCATTGCGAACAGCTGCTGCCCATCCACACTCTGCGACTCGGCGTCGAGCTGGACTCATTCGACGGTCACCACTACATCTCCTCTGTGGCCCCTGGAGGCCCCGTGGACAAACACGGGGTCTTGAGACCAGAGGACGAGCTCCTGGAGGTAAATACATGTGCACTGATGGACAAAGACACACAGACAGACTCTGTGTGGGACTGTTTCGGGTCAGTTCATCCTGAAGTGTTTGTGGCAGGGGATGTTTGTCTCGCTCTTTCTGAAGTGGAGACAAACGCCTCCCAAACAAGACAACGACAGGTTGCTGGAGCTCTTTATTGGCAAAAATATTCATTACAGCAGGTGTTGCCTCTTAAGCTGTGTGAGTGTCATTGAGCAGCATTATTAACCCAGTGTGTGAGTGAGTGGCTGTTAGCCAGCAACCCACAACAGTTCCATTCAAATGTCTCATAAATTTTAACCAAATTTTGAGTAAATCAGCAAAAGAAAATGTGAATGAATGCTTCTTTCAAACCACTACTGTTCTATAATGATTAGGAGTTGTTTTATCGCAATAAGCAGTAGGTGGCGGCAATTCTCCTGCCACAAAACCATCATAGCATCACAGAGGAAGAGGACGCAACAAGATGACGTTATTAAAGAGCAACCTCAAAGGGAGAGCAGTGTAGAAAACAATGAAAATCAGACATTTCTGTTAAGTTCATGTATTAATGTGAGGAAGGTTCCATCATGGATGTGTTTAACTCCATGAGAGCCATGAGGAGAGTCATGTGACTTATTTTTTCATACTGTGTATAAGCTTAAATATGTAGCTGGAACAACACATTTTGGGCCTACAACAATGATAAACAGCTGGAATTAGAAATAAAGGCCTGTCTCTAATAAAAGCCTGAGGTAAATAAAGGCCCCGGTCACTATTTGACTAAATATGATTGTGTGTGTGTGTGTGTGTGTGTGTGTGTGTGTGTGTGTGTGTGAGAGTGTGTGTGTGTGTGTGTGTGTGTGTGTGTGTGTGTGTGTGTGTGTGTGTGTGTGTGTGTGCGTGTGCGTGCAGGTGAATGATGTCCAGCTATACGGTAAGTCTCGTCGGGAAGTCGTGTCGTTCCTCAAAGAAGTTCCTCCTCCATTCACTCTGGTCTGCTGCCGACACCCGACCTCGGACCTGGAACCAGAACCAGAGTCTGAGTCTGAACCGGAACCTGAACCAGTTCTGAGATCTGAACCGGTGAGGCGATCACGACAGCCCAGTGTGGAGGAGGTGAGAACGTCAAAGAACACACGTACAGTATCGCAGAATCACGAAGAAATGAATCAGTTTAATGTCAGCTGTATGTTTGTGTTTGTTCAGATCGAGCTGAAGCTGTCGTCGATGCTCTGCAGTCAGACGGAACAGAGAGAACAGAGAGAGAACGTCACTGAGCAGCAGCAGGCAGTCAGACAGGTAACCTGTCTCACCTGTCTCTGTGTTCTACTGCACATGAATGACTTCATGAACACGTATACAGATTAGACATTGGACAGCAGTAAAATGTTTTGGTGAATGATTTTATTGTTTCCCCGTAGTCCTCCATATAAATGGTCTGCTGTTCAGAATTAGTAGACTGTATTGACGATTGCATTTTAATTAACATAACTTGAAATATAGTGAAAAATTGTAGGAACTTTCTCCAGGGACTTCCAGTACTGGAACCTTGAGGTGCTGAGGCAGTGGGGAACATTTCTGATTGGTCGAGTACTTACAGTATTTTATTTCAGCCGCCTTTTTTAAAAATCTGCAGCTGCAAACATGTCTGTTTTTTATTTATCGTGCTTTGTCACATCAGCATCATGGAGTTACTGTGTTGTTTCTTCATTGTGCACGTCGCACAAATCAATTATGTTTTATAATGTGAAGCTGTGGTTATGATCTGCTTAGATTTAGGGACAAAAACACCTGGTTAGGGGAAGAGAAAGATCACGGTTCTGGTAAAAATGAACCCTCTTGCAAGATGTTGAGTAAGGAATGTCCTTCTGTCACACAAATAATGATGCCAGTCTGTTGCTTATGTGGCATAATCGTGGTTGTATAGTCACAAGAAAAAAATTATGTGTAAAAACAGCTGTTTTGCACTCATTTCCCAAATCTTTGGGGGGTTTTAGACCACAGTGGAAACACAGACAACAACAGGCTGAAAGAACCTTTTAAGTCCTTGAAAACTAGTTCCTGGGACTAAACGTTCTGTGCACTTTGAGTGTTAATGTGGCTGCAACAAGCAGCTTTTTACTTCCCAGTAGTTTTAGATCAGGAATCTCAGCATCAGGAGCATTGATTGATTCTTTCCACTTGACTGAATTCTGGATATTTGATTGTACTTTGAACATTTATTTTAAGGATCTGTTGTGTCACCTGTGTGTGTCAGGAGCAGGTGTCCCCTGTGTCCCTGGTGCTGATGGAGGAGCAGACTCACCACAGCCAGGAGGAGGAGGAGGAGGAGGAGGAGGAGGAGGAGGAGGAGGGGGAGGATGAAGAAGAAGAGGAGCAGGACGAAGATGAAGATGAAGGGGAGCTGGCTCTGTGGTCTCCAGACGTTCAGGTGTTGGAGCTGCAGAAGGAGAGAGACAAAGGTCTCGGCTTCAGCATCCTGGACTACCAGGTAACGTCCTCCACCTGCTGCACCTCCGTCCTCTCTGCCTGTCTGTCTGTCCGTCTGTCTCAGTGTTTCAGTGAGTTCTCTGTGTTGTTCTGGCAGTTTTAGTGAGCAGGTGATGACCTGAACAACAGTCACAGTCATTAAATATTTGCTGTGTCAACCAGCAAACCTCTGCTCTTTTTCTTAAAGGTTAATGTTTTATTTTATGAATCTTTTTATGTTGTTACCAGAGGAGCTCTTTGTTTCTCCTCCACTGTAACACAGGGCAGAAAACTCTGCAGTGGATGTTGAGATATTTCAGAGTCGAAGTGAAAACTTCTTCGGCTCTAGAGGAAAAGTCAGGGAAGCACTGAAGTGGTGAAAAATATTTCATGACAGTCTGATAGTTTCTGACATTTTCAATCTGATCCAAAGTGGTGGAAAAACTGAAATCTAGACTGTTCTGTTTCTGACACTTATAAAATCTGGAGCTCACATTCACATACTGAGCCACAGAGCTAATCGTCTCCTGGTGGTGGACACACTGAGGTTTGTGAGTGTGATTGTGGACAGCAGGACAGAGATCTTCAGATTCAGCTCTCTGCAGGAACACGCTCAGATATTTTTGCGGTTTGTTGGACAAAAAACATCATAAAACATGATTCAGATTAGTCAGTTTGATTTTTATCTGTCAGAGTGACATCAGTCCTCTCTTGATGATGTTGTGGAGTTGCAGCGGTCGAGCTTCAATGTTCTTCATCTGGGAGAGTTTCCTTGATCTGAATCGAGGGTTTGAGGACAGAGGACATCGTACGCTGCAGATTGTAAAGATTCTTGAGGCATTTGTGATATTGGGCTGTTTAAATAAGAATCGACTTGACTTGATGAGTTGGTTCAGGTGCAGATGGAAGCTCTAAGGAGAACGTTGAGTTTATGGTGATAACTGAAGAAACTGAACAGATACTGACGACCACAAGAACCCAATGGCTACGTGATTTAACATTATAGATTTGCAGTCAGTTCATGATTTGTCCAAACATATAGTGTTGAATTTCTCTACTTTCAGCAGCCTCTTGACAGTTGACCTCTTGGCAAGCCCCGCCTTCCTTAGTTACTGTTGTTACACCTGTCAAGCTTTCCACTGTTGCACTGCCGCCACTGATGAAGTCCGGATGGCCGAAAACATTTTGTGTGATTTCCTACCAGACATGATAAAGTAAAAGGCTTGTTGGATGATATTAATCCAGAGTGTGACCCTCTTTTCTCTGAACAATGGTGGCAGATTTAACATTGAAATTATGAGTAATTGTTGAAACACGAGGTCTGTGATTCCTTAGAAAAGTGAACAAAAGCAGATTCTCATTTCTAGCTGATGATGGTGGATTTTGTCACTAAATTAATGACTCACTAGCAGATTTAATAAGTGTAGCTGGCTGATGTAAGCTAATGCTAATGTTAACTGGACATGAGTCAGCTGAGAGTCTCCAGCTGATGTTTTAATGTTTCCATCTGACACGTTTTAAAACAAGAACCCTGTGAAAGTGTTTATGTAAAGTTAGCTAACAGCTGCATACATGATATAACATTAATGCTAACAGACTGAGGCTAAAGCTAGCTTACATCTCAGCAAGCATTGGTCAGATGGTGAAATACAGCAGGTATATCTACATGATAGATGACAGAAATACACTCATTAATGTGAGAAAAGGAAGCACAGGGACTCTAAGCTAAGCTAACCCGGCTTAGACCTGAGACAGCGAGTCAGAGAGAGATGCATCGTCGTCGACCCACTTTGATGCTTCATCAGCCCACATCCTCCTCCTCAAACCCCCACAGAACAAATGCAGATGCAGTGGATCTAACAAGTTTGTCTGGAGGTAAAGTTACTGCAGCTAGTAAGCTAGTGCTAGTTAGCCAGACATGCTAACGTTTGCAGCTTATGTTAGAGCAGATGAAGACAGAGTTTAATCCATTCACCTCACGTGTGCTCTTGTGTTTCACGTTTTTGAGAGACGGCAGCAAAGACACCACCGTCCAGACTCATTAAACGCAGAGTCTCTCTCTCCTCAGAGCCTCCTGCTCACGTCAACATGGAGAGAAATGGAAAGCTTGACAGCCCTAGTTACGGTTGCTAAGCTATGATTGGACAGTTGCTGTTTGCATAGCGAAGGGTGGATTAATGATTGTTTGTACGGTTTTGGTTGACAAGATCTTTTCACTCAGTTATTAGTGAAGTATCTCATGTCCACAGGTCATCTGTGTTCTGTGTCATTTACGTTTCAAACTGTGGTGAAGTTCCTGTCAAAACAAGAGGAGGGTGAGATAACAGCGCACGTCTTTAATGTTGCAGCTTCCCAAAAGTGTTTGTGAGGTGATAACAGGTATCACAAGTGCACTGGAGAATTTTACAGTTGTAAAATCTCTTTCAAAAAGTTAACGCCTGAGTGTTTCTCAGTGAAACAGTGCTGCAAACTATCAGACTGAAGGATCCTGATTCTTTCAACTGGAGCTGCAGCAGATTCTGCTTAATTAACAAAGACGTTATCATTTTATTGATTATCTTTTTAATGTTTTCACGAATGAGTTTATAATTAAAGTGAAGAATTGAATAATTTGAAACAAAACTTTCTCAGATTTTTGTGACTAAAAGACTTCATGTTCAGAATCATCGCTGTCTGGGGAGTAAATTTGGGAAACCCTGTTGTATTTTTCTCCCCCTCACCACCAAAACCACCACCACCACCACCACCTCCCACTTTATCTTTAGGCACAGCTTCACCTCCAAGACCTCTGCCTCCTCCTCCTTCCTCCTCATTCCTCCTCCTTCTCAGTCAGATCCAGCTGAGGCGGTGGGGGGAGCCTCAGGTTAACTCCCTGTTGGTCTACATCCGTGTCAGCTTGCACATACAGTATCTGCCCAGGAGGCCTGTAGTGTGTGTGTGTGTGTGTGTGTGTTGTGTGTGTGTGTGTGTGTGTGTGTGTGTGTGTGTGTGTGTGTGTGTGTGTGTGTGTGTGTGTGTGTTTGTGTGTGGTGGAAATCATTATTTTTCTTTAGAAGGAAACATTTGTACTACATGATAAGAAATTAACACTTAAAATTCATTTACATGTAATGAGATGGATATAAGATGTCTTTTGCCCGAGGCTGAGTGTGTGTGTGTGTGTGTGTGTGTGTGTGTGTTTTCATCATCGCTCCTCGCTGCCCTCCTCCTCGTGTCTTTGCTGCTCGTGAAAATTGAGGAGACATATTTGAGTTCAAATCCTGCAAAAGTCAAGAATCAAGCAAAATTTACAGAAATATAAGTAAAATCTATCTGTTGCAGGCCGGTGGAGCTTCTACAGATGTCAAAAGGATCAAAATATAAAAAAAAATACTTAGCAGAGGGTTTGCAAAAATAAATGATGTTTCACAGACTTCCACTGAAGCATGAGGGCAGGGGGAGGCGGGCCGCCCACCTCTGATTAAAGGGCGTTAACCTGCTTTTTTAAAAAGGAGAAATAGGTCAGATATTTACTGTAATAACTCATACAGTGACTATGAGGGAAAGATGTTAAAAATGTTTAGGGCTGCAACAACAACAATTATTTTTATAGTTAATTAATTGGCCAGTTATTTTCTTGATTAATTGATTAGTTGTTTGGCTGATAAAATGTCAGAAAATGTGAAAAAATGTTTCTCAAAGTCCAACATGACGTCCTCAAATGTCTCGTTTTGTCCACAAGTCAAAGATATTCAGTTTATGGTCAGAGAGGAGTAAAGAAACCAGAAAATATTCACATTGAAGAAGCAGAAATCAGAGAATTTTGACCTTTTTTATTACTCAAACTGATTAATTGACTATCAAAATAATTGGTTAGTACATGACAGTACATAATACCAAAACTTTAAAAGGCACAAATAGGTCATTTGTAACATGGAAGAAAATAAAACATCAATAAAAACAAACCAAAAAAGAGAGAAAAATAAAAACAATTTATTTATTTTTTAACTTGCTTCTCTTGACATGAACACTTCAGCCACAGCGTTCCTCTTTGAAACTTCCATTCAGGACCAGAACACTGTTTTTATATCCTTTTAATCTTAATTAGAGTTTAAATTAGTGCAGGATTTTTGCAGAATGAGTTAGTGTTTGTTTATGAGTCGTGATAAATCATTAATGATCTTGTAGAAGGAGTAGATGTTTACAGCTGTTAAATTGAACAAAATGTGAATGGAGTTTGGCAGCAGTGAGACAGACAGTCACTGAACTCATCATCCAGAGTGTGTATTTTCAGAGCAGTGGGCTTTTTGTTTTCAAGATAACAGGCTGAACTTTATATACACAGACAACTGACAGAGTTATAAACAGCTGATCAACTGACAGTGGAGGACTTGTTGTCACTTGTTATTGTCAGTTTTTGCTCCTGCAGCCTGCCTGTCTGCTGTGTCTGAGGAGGAACAACTCGCTTCAATCACAGATCGTATATTAAACAGGATTACAACCTATTTAACTCACTATTTGGACTGCTGCACCCATAATTGCTACATATTGCTCCTTTAAATGTAAACTTCATGACGTAGATGCTCCCAAACAGGTTTCAGGGTGGTTTAAAACAGTTTTGAGACATTTTCAACCCTGGAAATGTTGTTTTTTTAATATCAATTAAGTAATAAATGTTAATATTAACAGCAGCATTGATGTGTTTCACCACAGTGCAGTAATATAATTTAGTTTACAGCTCAGAAAACATGTTGAAGTGTTTAATGTAACCTGTAAATGCACTGACAGTGTGAACTAACGCTGTGTCCCTCCTGGCTGGACAGACGTTCTGTATAGGTGGATGTTATTTGGACGGATGTCTGTAGGAGGAGGTGGTCAGGACAGATAGTTGTAGAGCTGAGCTGTTGGCTGACAGCCCAGGTTACACACTGGCTGAAGGTACTTAAAGTTTCTACCACTTTATAAACTCTTACCTAGTTTAGTCCCAGTGGTTCCCAACCTTAGGTCAGGGCCCCTCCAAAGGGTCGTACCATGATTAATGGAAGGGGAAAGAAGAGGAAACAAAATTCTGATACACAGATCTATATTTTGATGATAATCAGATCAGAATCAGAAATACTGTACTGATCCTCTGGGGAGGTAAGTTAGATGAGAGAATTTCTTCATGTTTTCTCTTCTTTCTGTTTTCATTTTGTTAATTTTAACATCATTTTGATGTTTTTATTGTTTACTTTCTTTTTTACATGTTCGAAATAAAAATCTATCTGTCAATCGAGATAAGTGATAAAAAATTTGAACCAAAAGTATGTAAAAAGTACGTAATTTCCTCTACAAAATGGAACAAAAATGATACAACAATAATATAAAACAGCTGTTCTCAAAGTTAAAGGGGTAATATGTAGTAATTGCATGTGCAAAAATGAGTCATGCAGCTCAAATTGTGAGTTGGATCTTAATCGTATTTACAATATATGGTTGAAGTGAATTGTTTCCCCCATCAACTCTTCCACAGACTGAAGCTCTGCGTTTCTGCAGAAACACTGCAGACACACTGCAGGAACGCTGCAGGAACACTGCAGGAACACTGCAGAAATGCTGCAGGAACACTGCAGGAACGCTGCAGGAACGCTGCAGGAACGCTGCAGAAACACTGCAGAAACGCTGCAGGAACGCTGCAGAAACGCTGCAGGAACGCTGCAGGAACGCTGCAGGAATGCTGCAGAAACACTGCATAAACACTGCATGAACGCTGCAGGAACGCTGCAGGAACACTGCAGAACGCTGCAGAAACGCTGCAGGAACGCTGCAGGAACGCTGCAGAAACACTGCAGGAACACTGCAGAAACACTGCAGGAACACTGCAGGAACGCTGCAGGAACACCGCATAAACACTGCAGGAACACAGGATGAGCACAACATTATAATTTAACAATAACAAGTGAGGACGAGTCCTCCACTGTCAGCTGATCAGCTGTTTATAAGTCTGTCACTTGTCTGTGGATGTAAAGTTCAGCCTGTTATCTCTGAAAATACACAGTCTGTCTCACTGCTGCCAAACTCCATTAACATTTTGATCCATTTAACAGTTATAAACATCTACTCCTTCTAAAAGATTGTTAATGATTTATTATGACTCATGAACAAACACTAAACTCTGATTCATGTGAAAAAGGCAAACAGAACAGAGTTTATGGTCCTGAATGGAAGTTTCAAAGCTGCAGCATTCATGCCAAGTGAAGTGAGTATTTCAACTTAGCATGTTTCCTTAATCTGATGACACATCAATGTATTTTATGATTTATTACAATAATTATATTACAGATTTCTCCTTTAAAAATGTCACGGCCCAGTTTGAAATCTGAAAATCTTCTGTGGCCGACCCAAACCTTTAATCACACCTCTGATCAACACATGAGATTAATCGTACCAGCGACGAGATATAAGATATAAGACATGTTCAGGTGTTAATGTGACGTGTCACCAAATAGACCGTAACACCTGTTAAATTAGCTCAGATAAATGAGATATGTTATTTAAATCCCCCAAAAATCCTGAAAACAAAAAAATATAAAATTAGAATGTCTTATTTATTAATTAATTTATTCATGTGTAATGACCTCTCATGGTCCACCTGCCTGCACTCAGGGAATCAGTGATCTAACAGAAACATAATGTCGCTGTCATGTAAAAAACACTTATCTCCAAATTTGGTGATTTTGAATTTTTGGCTACTGAAGGAGGGAATTCTCCTTTATGAACTGAGACATTTATTAAACCAAACAAAACATTTATGAAGCCACTCCATCATCTGAAAAGTGCTTTGCCACAAAGTTTAAAAACTGTTTTTTTAGCTCCTGAAAAGTTGACATTTTGAAGATAAGTGTTTTATACAGAGACGATATACAAATAATAAATATGTAAAGAAAATCTGTGGCTTATTCTTCAACACGTCGCAGCAGTATGTGTTTATATTCATATGAAATTATGTAGGAAAAATAAAAGTAGAAATAGAAAGTTACAAATAAGAAATGTAAGAATAATCTTAACTTTTTGTGAAATATTAAACAATTTGACCTCTTCAGGTTTTAAACATGTCTTGTGATGAACGTTTGTCTTTAGTGGAGCTGATTCAGTCTTTAATCTTTATTTTATGCGTTTTATGTAAAATATTAATCTGAAAAGTAACTGAAGGCGTCAAATAAATGAAAATATTTCCTCTGAGATGAAGTGGAGTAAAACTAGCAGAAACTACTGTACTTAACTTAAAGGGACAGTTCACACTAAAATCAAAAACACGCTGCTGTTTATCCATCTAGAGTTTTATGAAGAAAGTAGTTCCTACATGAAACTACTCACAACAAGGTTTGTGAATTATCTTGAGTGACTGGGTGATGATTTTTGTGAAGACACACAGTTGTTGAGTTTTTCAAATGTGTTTTTTGGCTCTTTGATGCTCTTTGACTGATCTAGTCTCATTATGTTGTAGAGAAGTCAGACGTCTCTACAGCTGATGTCTCCAAAACTCTGCAGCTCACAACAAATCTATCCAGATGGATAAACATCACCACAGACCAGGACAAAAAATGTGCATTTTTGTTTTTTTGGCTCAAGTATAGTACTTGAGTAAATGTAATTAGTTACTTTTCACATCTGTAAGAGTGACTCACAGAATCCACCCACACACTGATCAGCCAATCAGATTGTGATTCCTCTCCCTCTCCTCTTTACCTCGTCTAGTTCATTATAGAGGCTGAAAGATGACATCACCTGTGTGTGTGTGTCTGTGTGTTTCTCTCTCTCTGTGTGTGTGTGTGTGTGTGGTGTGTGTGTGTGTGTGTGTGTGTGTGTGTGTCATGGTTGGCTGCTCTTGGCCTCAGCTTCACATCAGGACAATGCAGCCTGTGTTCAGAGACCAGCTGAAACCAAACACACACACACACACACACACACAGAAACACACACGTTCCTGCTGCTACACTTGTGAGAACTCCTAATCTTTGTAAAGTTCCAGCTTTTTAAAGTTTATTTTTATCTGAACAGAAGCCACCACAATTCTTCTTAAGCAACAGATAAATGAGACACTTGGTTTACAGGATGTCACTGACGTTAAATAAACATCAAAAAATATCTCACACTCAAAAGTCAGAACATAAAACGTCCAAACTTGTTAGAAATGTCCTCGAATTTCAAAACTGTCGTCACTTTGAAAACTTGTCTCCTCTTTCCAAATACACTGTTCTGTTTTCATGCTCTTTTATAAACCTCTTACTCTCAGTTTTCTTGTTTGAAAGCTGGTTTCTAAAACATCTTGACTTTTCAGAAATGTCCTCACTTTCAGAGACGGCTGCACAGTTGATTGCAATATTACAGAAATTGCAGTATGACCATGTGCATCATCCAAAACACGGAACCAAGTCACATTTTTTTGAAAAAGGAAAATTGTGTAAGAAAGCGGCATAATAATGAGGTCCTGTGGTGCTGCAGAGATGAGCTGGACTCAAAGAAAACATTTTATTTTGGTTCAGACTTCAACAAATGTCACATCATCATGATTTACATTTTTTTGGCAGTAAAACACATATTAGTCAAATAAATCACAATATGATTTTTTTCATCCTCTTGTTCCAAACTTCTCCTCACTTTTGTCACATAAGTTAATTAAATCAATAAATAACCAATCAAATGATTGCAGGTTTTACTTTGGAAATAGGAGTATGCAGGCAGATCCAAACCAAACAAGAGCAGGTGATGAAACAAAAGTGAGCAAATAATGAAAAACTGCAGGACTCCAACATCCACTTATTTAATGCATCAAAGTAGAAACATTTTGAGAAACGTTGCTCCAGATTTCATTCATCAGATTCCAGTCTGATTAAGTACAATGTTGCTCGAAGTGTCACTACTTTGGTGCATTAAATCAGTGGAGCCCTGCAGCGTGTGAGACGTTTATTTCTTTACTTTCCAGAAATTACCTCACTTTGCAAAAATGTGCTCTAAAGAAAGAAAAAGCCAGTGCATTTTCATGCTCTTATGTAATCTTATTACTCTCAGTTTCTGCAGTAATCTTCTCTAAATCATCACGTAAAAGAGAAACTGTACACTGACTTTTTTTTGTTTTGTGTCATTTAACCAGGAGTGAAGAAAGTCAAATCTTTCTCAAGAGTGTCCTGATGAAGACAGGCAGCAGAGATAACATGATCACTGACATCAAACATAAAACAATATAAAATGAAAATAAAGGACAAATGACAGAATTATAAGATATCAAAACAGTCACTTCAAGAACGTCCAATGAGAGCAGCTCCTGAAGACATATGTGATTTTGCATACATTATTTAGCCTTTTTTTTTTTTTTTTTTTTTTTTTTTGCATTTTTTAAACTTCTCCTTTGGCCTTTATTTTTTTGCCTTTTCCCCCGGTTCATCACGGCCTTTGGGACAGTAGTTGAAATAAGTCCTGGAAGAACAGTTAAGCAAACTTTTTTGTCAGTTGTAGATCTGTAAGAAGGAAACCGTCCAAGAACAGAAATGAGAACATGTCAATAATTAAGTCTATGAGAGGACAAGTTGGTCCGTCCAACCTGATCACACAGAGGGCAGCGCTGAGTGAGAGCTCAAAGCTTCATGGTTGATAAAATATATATCATAAAATATCTGAAAAAAAGTGAAATAACAAAAAATCTGGACTTTTCTAAAATTGTCGTCACTTTTGTCACTTAGAGAACTTGAGCAAAAACGAAATAACTAACAAAAATGTACTGTCCTTTCTCCAAATGTCCTCACATTCGAAAACAGTCCTCTTCTTTTTATGTATAAATTTTACTGATAATAATGGCTGATATTTTCCTGAATATAATGTGACCTGATTCTAAGACTGAGGCTCTTTTTTGAGACATTTTAAAAATGAAAAGTACTGAATAAAAACTGATATTTAACATTTTTAACTGCTGTCACACTGAGATAAAAAAAAACAGTAAATCAACCAAAACAAAGTGACCAATAAAAATAAAAAATAGTAATAATCAGTTTTAAATTGTGTTAATTACAGGGAAGTAAAACAGTCTTGTGTTTGTCTTCCGTCCATGTTTAAAATGAGACAGAATCTCCATCTCTGACTCGTGTCTTTCACCTCAGAATGAATCTGACCCTTCAACAATTTTCACAAAACAAAATGAATCAACTTTTCTCACAAATCTTCGGCGTCTCCTCGCTCGCTCCGTCTCTTCCCTCTATATCTCTCACCCAAGGGCATGTCGGTGCAGAGCCGCTGCCAAAGTGTTTCCTGTTACTGACTCTGCGGCTGTCAGAGTTGAGTGAAAGATGGTTGGAGGCAATAAGAGAAGAGCCGATCCGATCTGTCTGTCTCCACTCTGATAGTTTCCACTAAAATCTGACACCTCTGAAATGTGACCTGTGTCACACCTGAGAAATGTTTTTATCCAAACATTTTGTTCCGATCGGAGAACGTGTCGACCGTCAGAGAGAACATCAACATTCAGGTGCTGCCACACTGAGGCACAGATATACTGATCAATTCTTTTATCAGTTGGAATTGATCAGACTGTATCAGATCCATCATGCTGCAGTGAAGTGACATTAATGAAACTATCAGCACTTTATATCATCAGAATGTCACAGCAGCCTCTCAGCTTAACAATGAACTTTTAATTGAATTTTATTAAATATTTATAACGGTGGTCACAGGTAGAACAAGTCGTCCGTCCACTGCAGGGTCGCTGGTTCGATTCCCCTCCTGTCCACACGAGCAAGACGCGGAGACCATGGACGGATTATGAGACAACAGACCCCTCAACATTAAACACAACAAAGGTTCTGCACCTTTCCTTTACAGGACCACACCACACTTAAAGAGACAATTTTTTTGTGTCTCTTTGTGGTAGTTTTGTGTCTTTGTGCAAGTTTTTCTCTTCTCATTAGTTATTTGTCTCCTTGTGGTCCTTTTTTGCCTCGTTGTGGTCGTTTTGTGTCTTGGTTTTTGTGTCTCTTTGCACAAGCTGTTGTCTCCTCATTGTTGTTTTTTGTCTCCTTGTGGTAGTTTTGAGTGTCTCTGTTGTTATTTTGTGTCTCTTCGTGTGGTACCTTTGTGTCTCTGTAGTTGTTTTGTCTCTCCTTGAAGCTATATGATTGACTTTTGCGAAGTCTCTGTCCCAAACAAACTCTGGAGCCGTTCGTCTGTGGAGGGAACATGATCGGAACCAGTTACCCAGTGTTCTTCACAGGTTTAGGTTCAGTTTAACATGTTGAATATCAGCTTCCTTGTTCTGCTCAGGCGTCTGCAGACAGCATGTCTTCTTTGAACAGCTCTACTGTTGCTCCATGTTAAATCCATATCAGTGTTTCTCTCAGAAATAAGTACCAGAACACAGGACCTTCTTCCTGTACTGATGCATTTTGCTCAGATATTTCTCTGTATGTGAAAATAAACCAAATCAAGGGGAAAATGCTCCAAACTTACAAACTCATCGACCGTTTCTCGCCACAGCAAATAATGTATAGATGAGAAAACACCCTGAGTCTGTTTATGAGACACAAACTGTCATTGTTACAGTTATGTGTCAGCTGAGGAAGAAGAGTAACTAGTTACCTAATTAAATAAAAAAAACTCAAGTATTTTCTGATCTGACAAATCAGGACTTTTAAAACTGTTACAGATCACTGCTGTAAAGAATAAAAACCCTTTTTATCATCTTAAACTGTTAAAGGTTCCCTGTGGAGGTTTGGACCTCTAGTGGAACCATGAAGCACATTTTTAACGAGCGGATCCTCATTTTGTTTGTTCCAACACACCATCCTGTACACAACCAGTGGTGTCACATGATTCCACTGATGGACAGAAGCAAATGTTTCATGAGGAAGAAAACACATTTAACACGTTTGTTAGATTCGTACAGTGAGTTTTGATGAGTAACACTGAATGTAAACGTAACTTTTGTTCGTCCTTTCTTGAATCCGTGTCTGTACTTGGGGAATTTTATTGTAAGCAAAGTACTTTTTTAGAACCACAGTTACAATAATAAGTACTTGATTGAGGTTCATGATTAAAAGAAACCAACACTGACAGTGGTTAGGAAACATCCATCCATCTCCTGATTGATTAAAGTTCCTACAATCTTGGAACCATCTGTTATCATGATGATTGAGCCTGTGGGAGCAGAACGTTTTGGGGCTTCTGATGTAGCCGGAGGATATCCAGATAACAGATATCCGGGCCAAAACCACCTCTCCTGTGCACCGGTCATTGTTTACAGTCTGATCAGCAACTTGTAATGTGAGAATAGAATTAATCAGTAGTTGAGATAATTTATTTTTCTTCTTTGGGGTAAACTTAAATCTTTGAGTTTTAGAAATCCCCCGAAAAAGTTAAAAAAAGTGATGCATTGAAGTGAAAGTGAATGACGGTTCAAATTTTAATATTTTCAAATAAAGCCATTTAATTTTCAGGCACCAGATCAGGTTTGAGTTGGGCTCAAAACTCAAATCTTTTGCAGTACTTTGCCTTGAAATTTTGAGTTGAGATTTTTTTTTACAGTGTAAAGTGATTCTTACATTTTCTAACTGTAAAAATATGTAGCCTGTACACCAAATTCTTTTTTTTTTTTTTTTTTTTCTATGACCCAGTGCCTTTTCCTGACAGATGTCACGTCCTGAATGAAATTTTAAGTTACTCCAAACTTTAAAAAACTTTTTGTTACGCACAGGACTGAAACCCTGGTCTCCTGGGTGAAAGTCCACCCCACCTCCTCTAAATGCGGACTTTGTCGCTCCTTAGTCGCTCCACTAGGGGGCGCTGCCTAACAATAAATCAATCAACATATCGGTCAGAATAAACTGATTGCACAGACGACCTATATGCCCACTTTTGTGATGAGGAGGGACTGACACGAGGACGTCCTCATGCTGAAACAAAGAGACAAACCCAAACTGTTACACAAACTTGTGTGAAATATTGTTTTTGCAGCTTTAAGTTTTGCCTTCATTGAAACTACGATGAAGAAGAACAGACCAAAGTTTTGTGAAGTGTTCGTATACTTTTGGCCTTAAAGTCTATGTTAATTATAAGGAAATGGAAAAAGTATAGAAAGTTTTTGTTCCTATGATCAAACCTCAGAGACCCTGACACTTCTGGAGTTTAGAATAAAATAAGTCTAAAGTTCAAAACACACTAAAGATACTTGTTGTTCATTTCAGCTGTAAAATCATCCAGAGTTTCATTCTAACTGACATAATAAAGGTCTTCAAAACTTCATGTAGACACTCTGCAACCTACATATCCCAAAAAAAAAGAACAACCCTCATTGTTTTCTGCGCACGAAAAGCCAACCGTGGAAACATTTCACTACTTTTGGCAAAGTACATTTTTAATTTCTTTATTTTTTCCCTCTCACACTTTCTCCTACGTTTCTGATATCTCCACTTTTTGACAGCAGAGGCCCTTTCTTTTTCCGGAGGATCTTGTAGGAGTGGAGGACTTGAGTTCTGACTCCTCACCACCTGTAGCCATGTTGTTCAGTCTAAAAATACAGCGCGGCTTTGTTCTGGCAGCCTGAAACTTGGCACAGCAGCTCGTTCAGCAGCGCGGGCGATGCTCAGGGTTCAACACAGGGGAATTCACAAAATGTACATCCGCTCTAACCAGGAGAGGGTTTTATAGTTGGTATATGAATCTCCGAAGGGTTTGGATTCTGGCAGGACCGGGTCGTCCTGCTGGTTACTCTGGTTAAAGAGACGGAGCAGAGACGAAGGCTGTTTGTGGAGTTCACTGTTCGTTTTGTCGACGGGACAAACTCCTGTCAAACTTCTACATATACATACAACATGTATACACACTCATATCCATGTCCCCAGTGGACATCCAATCAAAACTGGACAAAACTTGATGTTAAAGGACAGTAAATTCATAATAATTTCCCAGGGGAAGAGCTCATTTGGTTCATTAATGGAAACAGTGGCCAGTTTATACACTTTTTATTATTTAATGCCAAATAAATGCCCAGAAAATGAAAGAATGTAATTTAATATATATGAACTCAAACTTTTGTTGGAAAAAGTTTGGGAACCGATCGTGTCAGACTTATCCACGTCAATCAGTGGTAGAAACAAGTTGTTACAGTGAAAAGGAGAAAATGAAGCATCACACAGTATTTTAAGTATAAATGTAAATACAAAATGTACATTTAACACCAAAATTAAAAGTAGAAGTTTTTTATGCAGTTAACTATATTATTTCTAAGGTCTTCATAGTTAACTTCCAAGAAGTTGTGAATGACTTTCTTTGTCTTCTGTGGATGGAAGTTTTAGTGTGAACGTTGTCAGCTTTTTTAACATTTAGTCCTGTAGCAGACGTCTTTAGTTTTTATCATACTTAGTCTAATACGGTTTTAAGTCAAGTTTTAGTTTAAAGTCCAGGCTTCAGCTGTCTCTCGTACTGAGAGTCTGTCTGTTTGTCCGTCTCATTTTTATGAAAACAGAATTACTGACAGAATTTCTTCAAATCAGCTCAAATGTCCACGTGGATTCAGTCACCTCACTGAACACTTTTTTGGCCAAAACTCACTCACACACGTTTGAATGTTTTGCCCTGTCACCTGTTAGCTTATTGATAATTTGGTACTAACCAGTCAGGAACCAAAACCAGTTTAGGACCAGATCCTGATTCCCATCCTGAACCACTTACTTACTAGTTTGTCTCTTCAGGTTTGTAGTTTCCTGACCAAACAAAGACTTTATCAAATCTGTTACATCTCAGTCTTGGAAAAACAGGTTGTTCACAAACATATTTCATCATAGTTTTTGTTTCACAAAATTAACACTAAACCACAGTGGAATAATGTTTTTTTTCCATTAAATTAGCTTTAAATTAGGTTTCTTAACATCCTGTTCAATATGACACGCCCACTTTGGTTCAGACTTCAGGTCGAGGAAAATATGCTGGGTTTTTTTGTTTGTTTGTTTGTTTTTTCACCTGAGAACCAACTTGTTGGGTTCCAAACCAGTTTATTTTTGGTTGAAATGCTCCAAACTGCTCGACACACAAACTGGAATGTAGCCGGTTCCACGTTGGTGGAAAAGGCCTCACTGTGCATGAAACTGCTGCACTGGAAAAAATAAAAGTCTCATGTTTCATCTCCTCTTTTTTATCAACAAAAATAGAGTTTTCTAAAAACTCAAAATAAAGTTTTGATTTTTTTAAACTACATTTTAGTTTAATCTTTATGTCATCAATAATATTGCGTGTTGATAAAGTCATAATTAGTGTTTAATGACCCCGTGTCTTCGTCAGGGGAAAAAAAGGTTGTTGGCAAACATATATTACATCACAGTTTTTCTTGAATAAAATTAACACTAAACCACAACGTTTTTCCAACAAATTAGTTTTGGTTCTTGGACTGGTTAAGATTCTTGGAACCTTGATGCTTTCTAGACAAACAGCCGCATTTCCACCAATTTTGAGCTGAACCAAGGACTCATCAACAGATGTGTTGCACTTTGGTTGGTTACAGGCACAGACTGGCATGTTGGTGGAAAAGGCCCGTCTGTGCATGAAACTGCTGCATTGGGGAAAAAATAGTCCCAGATTTCATCTCAACAAAAATGGAAATTTTATAAAGTTTAGATTTTTTTAACTACATGTTAGTTTCAGTTTGCATGTCGATACAGTCACAGTAAGTGTTTATGACGTCACGTCTTCGCTGTGGGAGAAAAAGGTTGATGGTGAACATATTTTGTAATAGTTTGTTTAACAAAATTAACACTAAAATATGCGTGAAGTGATGTTCATTGAGTTCACTGTTACATTCAGTGAGGTCAGAAACTCCTGGAGGTCAATAAAGAAAAGATATTCTGGGAGTGTTAAGTTGCTCTTTAGAGCTTTAATTGCTGATATTTGTGATATTTGTACTTTGAAAATGGAGTTTTTTTTCTTAACTTTTTGGAATAATAATCTTAACTCAAAAAGAAAAGTGTTACGACCTTTACACAAGTGATGTGTGTCGATACAAAAGCTCAAGTGTTTGTTCAGTTTTCTGGTTTCATTTTACCGTCATGATGATGATTGATGGTGAACAAACAGAACGTGTGACAGCTGAAACTAAAGAGTGATTTTACAGAACGTTAACGCTCAGACGGATCAGACTTCAGATGATCCACGACTGTGAAACTTTAGCATGTTGTGATATCAGATAATCTGAAACTACGATTCTGTCGTGTTGTTCTTTAAATCTGATCTGTTCACATCAACCTCCTGCTGGATCAGGAGATGATCTCACGCTGTGTCCCTCCTCATCCTCAATCAAACACTAAACATTTGTCTTTTCGTCCTTCTGTCCACTGTCCTCTTCAGTCCGTCTGTCTCTCAGTTCTCCTCCATCTCTTGTTTGGCTGCTGTGACCTTTGACCTTCTCACTGTTGATTTCTGTGAAGTTGGATGTCAGGAATCAGTCCTCCCGTCTGCATGTTTGTGTGTTGTTGTGTGTTTGTGTGGATGTATTTTCTCTGGTCTCTGTCTCCCCCTGCCTGTCTCCCTGCTGCTCTGCTCAGAGACACGGTCAGTCTGAGTCTGTCTGCAGGAACCGGGATCTGAGATCTGTATCACACCTGTGTGTCACACACAGATGTAGTTTTTGGATCCTGGGAGGATTTGAAACCAAAAAAATCGAGTTTCAGTGTCTTTGTTTCTTTGCATTTTGGTGACTTTTAAAGAATGAAAACAATAAGTACACTACAACAACATTTTTATGTTAAATGCTTTTTCTTTTTTTTCTTTTTTTTTGCTTTAAATTATTGGGAAAGAATTCAGAATCAGTCGCTCCACTGGTGTGAACTTGCAAAAATCTCAAGTAGGAACTCATATTCATCTGTTTTCTATCTTTCTTTCTGTATTTCATTCACTCTTTCTTTTTCTTTCTTTCTTTTGTTTTTCTAAACGCCTGCCCCTTTTCCTTTAAAACTTTCTGTAAGAACCCAGATTTCTTCTTTCTGGAGAGCCTGGTTTGGTGTAGCTGTGTTGTTTTCTGTGTGGAGACAGTAGAAACAGTATTTGGAAAAAGGGGAAAATTTGTCAAAAATCAGGAGAAATACAGGAGAATTATGATCCCAGGAGGAAGAATCTGGAGGGATGACAAGTCTGGTCTTTAGCTCAGACTTTCTCAGTGTGTGTTTGTGCGAAGGACACGGCAGGATTTGCATTTTTCCATCTTTTGTTTTTTTGTTTTTCTGTATGTTTTTTCACCACATTAAAAAAAACTTGGGTAAATTTACGTTAATTACATTTTATGTCAAGATTCTAGCATCTGATGGTTTGTTATTGTAACAGAAGAAGAAGCTGCTCAGCTGTTAGATTCTGTGAACAAAGGTTGAGGATTTAGAAAGTTAATGTGAAAGAACTTAATGTGATTTGTGGATTTTGATGACGCCTGCACTTTAGCTCTTTTAGTCACTCTTACTGTAAGGTTGCTGTGGATGCAGAGTTTCTGTTCACATCCGGTAATCACCTGTTATGTTGTTTTACTAGGAAAGTCTGTTGAAATCTTTCTGGTCTTGATGTCCAGTGAAAATAGTTCCCTCGAAGGAACTTGTGCACAGTAAAAGTTGTGGAGGACTCCTGGCACCTTTGATTTGAAGTCAGCAGCTGCACGCTTCACTGCTGCAAAAAAAAAAAAAAAGTGTAAGAAATAAAATGATATGAGGCAGCAGCAGGTTATGGTTGTTTTTAGTTTGTTTTATTTCATGGCAGCCCATCGTAGAGTCTGGCTCCTCTCAACGTTTCTGCCTCAGTCGCCTCAGTGCATGATGGGAACTGTTGTGTGTCTGTAAATATTCTAAAGAGTTCAGTGTGGAGCTGCTCTGTATGGAAGGTGTGCAGAGATAAGTTCAGGTAGCATTTGGTGCTGAATAAATTAAACTGACTTGGCGTGTTAAAGGCCCACAGTTAACAGAAATGAGGATTCCAAGTCCATATACATTATTTTGTTTGTTTGCAAATAGATTTTTGTTTTATCTGAAAATATGCAGACCCAAAGCTGAACAAGATTCTTTATGTTTCTCCAGTGAATGTAACTGAGTTTATTCAATTTAATTTCACTTTTTAAATAGAGTCTGGCTTGCTGACAGGACTTATTTTTATTGGAATATATAATGTATAAACAAAAGTAACCCACCTTTCTTTAAAAACATGATGAATCTACATGCCTCAATGATGTGATTCATTACACAGCCTGTCCATCAATCATTTTATGTTCAATAAACAGATATTTTAATATCTAATATTTAGAATTTCTCCCATTTGTCCAGGACATTAAGGCATTTCTTTTTTTGAACAACATATTTATTTATAATGATGCACATTCTAGTTATAAAGCTGCTTTGTCTAAAAATAATGACAGTAGAGAAGAATTATTTACAACTTGGCACTAGACAAGAGAAGATTATCATCAGTGTTGTGAACGTCCACATAGAGAGAAGTCTCCAATATGAAACAATACTAAATATAATAAATAAAACTTAAAAGCAGCAAATGCTCATTTTAATCACATTTTTGCTCTAAGTAGTAACTTAGAGAAATAAATCTGTCTTAATTTGAACTAATTTGGACCTTCTTTAACGTGTGTTGCCATAGATCTCAGCTGGGCTGCAGCTGTTTTATCCAGAATGATCTGCAGCGTGTCAGCCCCCTCTTGTCTGCAGCTCCATCAGGTGTTGCTCCACTGATATAAAACAGTGGCTCTAACACATGCGGCTCTTTAGCTCCTCTCCAGTGGCTCCCTGTGACAAAAAAATGTATGGAAATGAATATTGTTTGTTTTTTAAACATTTTAATCTTTAGATTTAATTGTTGTAGGTCTGTGAAAAAGTCAAAATTTCAAGGCAACGTGTACGGCAATAGATTTTTTAGCTCAACCCAAAAGTTTTACTACTGATCTTTTGTTGAAATAATTTACTTTTCTTCTTTAGATAAACTTCAATCTTTGAGTTGTAGAGACCCCAAAAATTGTATTAAAAAATATGACAGAGTAAATGCATTGAAGTGAAAGTATGAAGGTTAAAACTGTGATATTTTCAATGAAAACCATTTAATCTTCAAGCAAGTTAGTTTCACAGCTAAGCTTTTTAATTTCTAAGACTAAAAGATCCAAGTTTATCTAAAGAGGAAAAGTAAATCATCTCAACTGAAGATTAAAGGTCGGCAAAACTTTTTAAAGTTAATTTCAAAACATGAAAGTTTGAGTTGGGCTCAAAACTCAAATCTTTTGCAGTACGTTGCCTTGAAAGTTTGAGTCGTCTCAGCTATTTATTTTACAGTATAAAGTCAGTTACAGTCACATTTTTCAGCTTTTCCTCTGTATTTTGACGATGGCTCGTCTTCTTGAGTCTCCATAACTTCACTATGGATGACAAATTTAAAAAAAAAAGAGTTTAATAGTTGTGGCTGCAGGCAGATTTCCTTTTTGGCTAAAAGTGGCTCTTGATCAGAAAAGTTAGAGACTCCAGCTCTAACAGTATTGCAGATATTTCTTTATGAATCCTCTCTCAGTGTGATTTCAGTAGGAACAAGTTATTTGTTCTGGTACAGGTCCTGTTTGGACAAAAGCCTGGTGAATGTCATGTGTTTAAGGTGTTTTTTATCTCTCTGTCTCTTCAGGACCCTCTGGATCCCGGCCGCTGCGTGATGGTGATTCGCTCTCTGGTTCCCGGTGGTTCAGCGGAGCATCACGGCGGTTTACTTCCCGGAGACCAGCTGGTGTCGGTGAACCAGACCCAGGTGGACCTGCTGACCCTGGCCGAGGCCGTGGATGTCCTGAAGTCCGTCCCGCCCGGCACTGTCCGCCTCGGCATCCGCAAACCTCTGGTGGTAAATATCTCGTTCTCCAAACATCTAGTTTCTACTGAGACACAGAGAAACTTCAGCAGGACATTTCTCTGTGAGTGAAGCTTCAGGTGTTGATCTGAACTCTGTGTGTGTGCAGGTGGACGGACCAGAGAAGAGGACAGAGGACAGCGGCCAGGTGTCCCTCAACAACACACAGCTACGTGTACCAAAGGTAACACACACAGTCATACTGTTTTATGACCAAACATGTGGCCACTTCCTCTTCATTTTTGATTGATCTGCGGACGGTTTTCTCGATTAACCATGTTGTTTATAAAATGTCAGAAAAAAAGTGAAAAATGTATTTCAAATGAAGAAGAACATCAAATCCTGACATTTTACAGGGTGGAACCTTTGGCATTTTTACTAGAGAAATACAACATTTTTACAGAAAACTTTCTTTTCTTAATTTTGATGGTTGCAGCACTGGTCTGCACTTCTTTACCTCCAGACAAACTTGTTAGATCCACTGCATCTGCATTTGTTCTGTGGGGGTTTGAGGAGGAGGATGTGGGCTGATGCAGAATCTAAGTGGGTCGATGACGATGCATCTCTCTCTGGCTCGCCGTCTCAGGTCTAAGCCTGGTTAGCTTAGCTCTTATCCCGGCTCTCTTCCTTTGGCTCTCTTCGGTCCAGCTGGTCTGGCTGGGTGACCCGTCTCAAGGTCCGCTGCACTAATCGAGTCCCTGTGCTTCCTTTTCCCACATTGAGTGTATTTCTGTCATCTATCATGTAGATATACCTGCTGTATTTCACCATCTGACCAATGTTTGCTGAGATGTAAGCTAGCTTTAGCCTCAGTCTGTTAGCATTAATGTTATATCATGTACGCAGCTGTTAGCTAACTTTACATAAACACTTTCACAGGGTTCTTGTTTTAAAATGTGTCAGATGGAAACATTAAAACATCAGCTGGAGACTTCTCAGTCGCGTTAGCATTAGCATTAGCTTACATTAGCCAGCTACGCTTTCGATGTTAAATCTGCCACCATTATCACCATAAACTGCATTAATGCAGTGCGAGAATGGAAAGCTTGACAGGCTTAGCAACAGTAACTAAGGAGGGCGGGGCTTAGCGAAGGGCCAGTAGTAAAAAAGAATTAAACACATAATTTTTTCCAGAGCTGTCACAGTCTTCGTCAGCAACTTAGACGAGCTCTTTTCTCTGAATCGATGGTCAGGACAGACGTGTCGTACGCTGCACAAGATATTAAGATGCAAAACCTTTAACCATCTTAAAGGGAAAGTTCATCACTTTTCACGTGCATGTCAGTCAGTCAGTAGTTCTCCTGCTTGCTGAGCTGTGCAGCAGGTCCTCCTCCTGATGTCCACATCCAAAGAGCGTGCTGATGCTGCAGTCTATTGTAAAAAAAACTACCTCCAACATGGAAGGGTGCAGTGGAATAGTCATGCAAGTCAGAATTCTAAGTCAGAAACTCGAGAAAGATCCACAAGTCTTCATCAGAGACTGGAACTGTCTTTTTTTCTCTGAGTGGACGTCTGAGGACAGACGTGTCGTGTCTTACGCTGCACAGATTGTAAAGTCCTTTAAGGCAAATTAGTGATTTGTGATTTTGGGTTTTATAACAGTCATACTGGACACCAGAGACAGCGGTTTCTTCTCTCTCGCTTTAATCAAGTCACTCCAGACTAATTGGACCATTAAGATTTTCTCCTCTTTCACATCATTCATCCGTCTCCTCTTTCTCTCCGTCTCTCTGTTCTCCTCCTCGCTGCCTCGTCCCTCCATCTCTCTTCATCTTCACCTCCACAGTTAAATCTCTCTGTCTCTCTTTATCTCTCCCCTCTTAACTCATTTCACTTCCGTTTGTTTTATAACTCTGGACTCTGCCGAGGCTTCTGACTATAAAGAAAAATAAATGGAGGAATAAATAAATGTAAATAAATGTGTGGAGCCTGACAGGAGCAGTGTAGAGTTCAGACGCTGCTGTAAAACAAGACGATACAAAGACTGAGAACAAGTGGGGGACAAACACTGATATGAAACATAGTGTGCAGATAATTACAGGTCATGTATGAGCTGTTTGTGCCGTAACATTTGGTGGTAAGTGAACAATAAATCAATGCATTTTACTGAACTAAAGGGAACTTATATGATGCAGACTAACTTTTAAAAACTAGTTTCCAGGCTGTAGCTCAACTAGCTCATGTACTGATGCTGACAGTCCTGTGCAGCACCGCCGGTTCGACTCCCACCTGCAGCCTTGCGTCATTTTCATCTTGTTAAGTTGGTTTGTCTTGTTACATTTCTGTGTTGTTACGACTTTTATGTCATCTTCATCTTGTCACATCGGTGTGTCTTGTTTCATTGAAGTGTCTTTTAACGTTTTTTTTAGTGTAATTTTAGTCATTTTGCATAATTTTTGCGTTGTTACATCTTTTATCTAATTTTCATCGTATGTATTGTTACAGCACTTTCATCTTGTTACAGCAGTGTGTCTTGTCACGTTGAATTGTCGTTTTACGTCATTTTTGTCTTGTTACATCGTCTTTTGTCTTATGTTTTTTTTCATCTTGTGCCTTTTTACCTTGTTTCCATCGTTCATTAAAACTAAAGTAAGAAACCTGCTCTGAGGAGGAGTAGAACGTACAGATATTTGTGTAGCGAGTAAAAGTAAAACTCTGTCAGAAAAATAAATACTCAAGTACATATTTCAAATGTCTGTACTTTACTTAAGTACAGTAACAAAGTATTTGTAATTAGTTACTTCCCATCTCTGCTCTTATTTGCCTTGTAAACGGCCTCGTGGTCGTTCTTCCTGCACAGGATCACTTCTGTTTCGTCTCTGTATCTGAACTGAACATGAAATCTGTCGAGGAGTTTTTGTGATTTCCTGCTAACAGACAGACAGGAGGGACAGAAGCTCCGTCTCTGTCCTGGTGATAAATCAGTCTCTGGGTTGTTGTGGACACATTTCTCCTCAGGAAGTCGTGTTTTTTTTTTTTTTTTATTTCATCTCACCTCCCTCCGTCGTCTTTTCTCTCCTCTTCCTCCATCCCTCCTCTCCTCTTTCACCTCCTTCCTCACGTCTCTCCTCTTCCCCTCTCCTCTTTCATCTCCTCCTCCTCTCCTCTCTTTCACCTTCTTTCACCCTCTCCTTAATCTCTCCTCTCCCTCCTCTCTGTCTCTGTGAAGCTGCTGACTCAGCGGGATGGCTGGATGGTATAAAGTGCTCCATCAGCTCAACCAGCAGCATCTCTCTCTTAAGTGAGTCGGGGGGTGGAGAGGGTGGGGGTGTGGTGGGGGGGTACTCTGAGGACACTTTGGTCCTCCAGCAGCAGAGTACACTCAGTACTGCAGTACTCACATTAAGTACTACTGCAGTACTGTTGAGTGGAGGAGAGGAGTGAGGAGACTTCAATAAATCAAACGTCTCTTCAGTTTATCGTCTGTAAAAGTGAAACCATCAGTTTGGACTCGTGGAGTTTTTGTTCTTGTGGACAGAAACGTTTTGCATTTTGTCTTCGTTGTTGTACTGACGTCTTATCTTGTGCACCCAGGATGATGATGATGTGTGTGTGTGTGTGTGTGTGTGTGTACAAGTTATTATGTATAAAGATTCAGATTAATATCTTGTGCAAACAAGATAAGACAGTAAATGAGATGTGCAACATAATTTGTGATAATAACTTGTTTGTAGAAATAATTATGTGGCACAAGATACTGATCTGCAGAACCTTTAACGGTCTTAACTTAAAGGGAAAGTTCATCACTTTTCATGTGCATGATGTCCAGTCAGTGTTGATGAAACTCCTCAGTTCTGCTGTGATGACGGAGAACGCTGAGTTCTCCTGCTCGCTGCGCTGTGCAGCAGGGCCTACAGGTACCAGGATGCATTGCACCTGAGTTTCTGATGACAACGTCCAAAGGATGTGGTCTGCTGTACTCATCTGTGTTCTCCTGTGTTCTACTGTCCACTACTGTGTTACTGTGTGTTCTTGCTCTGCATCTGTTGTGTTCTCCTGTGTTCTATTGTACTCTGCCGTGTTCTACTGTACTCTCCTGTATTCTCCAGTGTTCTACTGTATTCTCCAGTGTTCTACTGTGTTCTCCTGTGTTCTACTGTGTTCTCCTGTGTTCTCTCCTGTGTTCTATTGTACTCTGCTGTGTTCTACTGTACTCTCCTGTATTCTTCAGTGTTCTACTGTGTTCTCCTGTGTTCTGCTATGTTCTCCTGTACTCTGCTGTGTTCTCCTTTGTTCTACTGTACTCCCCTGTGTTCTCCTGTGTCTCTGCGTGTCCTCGTGCTGTATCTCCTGTGTTCTCTCCTGTGTTCTCCTGCGTGTCATTGTTCTGCATCTGCTGTGTTCTACTGTACTTTGTGTTCTCATGTACTCTCCTGTGTTCTACTGCTTCTCTGTGTCCTCGTGCTATATCTCCTGTGTTCTCCCATGTTTCCTGTGTTCTCCTGTGTTCTCCCGTGTTCTTTTCTGTTCTCCTGTGTTCTCTCTGTGTTCTCCTGCGTGTCCTCGTTCTCTATCTGCTGTGGTCTCCCGTGTTCTCTCCTGTGTTCTTCCGTGTTCTCCCTGTGTTTTCCTGCGTGTCCTCATTCTGTATCTGCCGTGTTCTCTCCTGTGTTCTCCTGTGTGTCCTCGTTCTGTATCTGCTGTGTTCTCCCGTGTTCTCCCTGTGTTCTCCTGCGTGTCCTCGTTCTGTGTCTGCGACGGCCGTCCTCTGCTGCTGCTGTTTTATTTCCTGTTTTATATGCAGCCCATTTGGCTGAAGAGGGTTTTTCACAGCCCACAGGTCTCTGATGGGTTTCCATAAAGACAGCCGGGTCGGCGCTGTCACTTCAGCGCCGGATCGTTCTCTGTCACGCCAGCCCGCTGACCAGAGAGAGACCCCCGTTACACATCCACACCTCGTTAACTTTTAGAGGTCATATGTAGAAGACGCTGCAGGAACGAGCTGCTGTAGTTACAGGCTGCCATCACATTATTCTGATGTGCTGCGTGCAGATAAAGAGCTGCTGCTTGCTGCTGCTGCTGCTGCTGCTGCTGCCAGCGCTCTGTAAACCGATTAAAACACCAACACAAGAGAAAAAACAACAAGCGTCACAGTCAGCAAACAGGAACCATCAACTTACTGACACGTTTTACTCCTGTTGTTGTAAAAGAAACGTCTGCTGCTGACACCGTTCACCACAGAGCTCACTTCACCTCCTTTTATTGTTTATTTTAGTGATTATTACACATTTTTTTAAACAGTCATATTGTATCAGAAACAGTCATTTACCCTTTAAATGTTTAACAGACGAGGACATGTGATTAAAACAGCTGATATTTAAAGTCTGATCCTGATTTCTCTTCTTTAAGTTTGTGCATCATCGTCAGTCAGAGCTGTTGGACCGAAAATGAACAAAAAGAGATTTCCCAAATTTATTTATGAAGCACATTTAAAAAGTAAAATAAAACCATAAAAACAACACTGTAAAAATACAAAGACCAGTTTAAAAGACTAAAGGACAATAATAGAAAAGTAGGAATGTGGAAAAACTGAAAGGTTCATTAGGTTCATTCATTCAGAAGGTTCCTCTGTGCTGCTGACTGTAGGTTTTTATTTGTTTGTTTGTTTGTTTGTTTTTACTTCAGTTCACTGAGAGCGATGCTTTGTTTTGCAGGAACGTTCTGATCACATTCACACCTGAAGCTGTTCAGTACAACCACAGTCCAGTTGGGGTGAAGGGCCTCAGAGGCACCTCAGTGGTGGGAATGAGGGAGCACTATTTGTACTGGTTTTACTGGTCTGACTGGTCTGGTCAAGAGTTTTGATGCTAAAACTCAGGATCATCGTGATCCCAGTGGGAAGGTGGATTCATCATGGATCCAAGGGTGATGCAGAGACATGAAGGGCTTGTTGGATGTATTTAATCATTATTTTATTCATTTCTTGCATATTAAAGTAAGACAGAACAGGACAAAACAATATCTGTTCCAAATCAAACAGTTAACAAATAAACCAGTAGTTTCAGTTGTTGCTGTTGTTGTGTTACAATCTCACAATCTTACAATTTCATTCTTCAGACACTTTTACCCAAAGCGACGTACATCTGAGAGCTGATACAACACAAGCAAGGATCTAATCAGGAGAGAAGAACACGAGTCAGTGACATGAAGCAAAGATCAAGTCTGACAGGACGAAGGTGCCCACAGGAAGTGACGGTGGTAGTGTGCAGATGTATTGTGCAGTCAAACAAGTGCAGAGGTGTCCAGTAAAGAGCTGGACTTCAGTCTACTCTTAAAGACTGAGAGGGACTCAGTCGAACATGTTGAACATGGTTTGGTAGCTTGTTCCACCATCAGAGAGCCCCAGACTGGAAGAGTCGCAACTTTAGTCCCTGTTGTGTTGGTTGAATCAGGCGTCTGTCATTGGCAGAGCGCAGTGAGGGGAGGGAGCGTAGACCTGGATGAGGGAGGTCAGGCAGGCGAGTGTCAGGGTTTTGAATTTGATGTGGGCAGTGACTGGGAGCCAGTGGAGCGATGCCAGCGGGGTGACATGAGCTGATGTGCCGCCACGTTCTGGATCATCTGTAGAGGTTTGAACGTGTCTGCAGGGAGGCCTGCAGTAAGGAGCTGCAGTAAGGAGCTGCAGGAGTCACTGTGTGATATTCTGAGAGCCTGAACCAGGAGCTGTGCTTCATGTTCACATAGGTCTGGTCTGAGCCTCCTGATGTTGTTCAGGGAAAAACAGCACGACCGAGCAATCGAGGCCACGTGGACCTTGAAGGTTTGTTGGTCCTCAGTCATGACGTCCAGGTTTCAGGCAGACCTTGTAGGTGTGAGGTGGGTGGATACTAATGCCTTGTTGTGCAGAGGGACTGGTGAAAAATGGTGCAAAAACAAGAATTCATATTTTTTCCTATGTGCAAAATAATTTTCACCTGCATCCTGCTTGATAATATCACTAAATGATCCAAGGTTCCTCACTGCAGTGGAGGCCCTGAGTCGAGACTCTGCACCACAAAGAGACTGACCTGCTGAACGGTCAGTGAGAGACGCTCTATTAAAATGATTTTACTGAGGGTCTTCTGATCAGTAAAAACAGTAGTATGCTGACAAAACAGTTTTGTTACAGTTTTCAGAAAGACATTTAATTAGTAATAGTAATGCACCTCTGAACATCTTCACGTCTGTGTTAATGAAATATTACTTTGACCGACAGGCCGATCAACACCTGCAAATCTCATCTTGAGGTATCTGGATCAGAATCATCCTGTCTGACTATTCTTTGAAAAACCAGGACAAAACCTTCAAAATCAGTTTGATCTCAGATAGCAAAAAAAAAAGGGATTATAAAATCTGGATAATTCTGATCCAGATTAAAAGTTCTGAAATACTGACTGCAGGTTTAACAGCTGATCGTTCATCAACGTTTTGTGCAGTAAAACCCGTCCAGATCTCAGCATCTAGCAGTCTGTCTGCTCGGATCATCGTTCAGCCCTACAGGCAGCGCAGTTTGAGAGTTCAAACCCACAGCTGAAGCAGCACGCTGCCCGCTGTGCCACTCTGCAGCCCGCTGCCTCACTGAGACTCTGAACGGACCGACTCGTCATCTCTACTGTCCTCATCGCCTAATGGCAGAGATATTAAATGACAACGTCTTTAAATCTTATGAATATGAGGCCAGGCAGTCACGGCCAATACACATCAGTCTGCAGAACATCCTGTTAGCGTTATGAGCTCTCTGCTGCTGCCGCCGTCTGCTCCTCACCTCCATTATATGGCCGTGATGGGCCGGCTTCCCGGGCCCAAATTAAAAGAAGAGGAACAGAGTCCTTGACGATGAGGCTTCGTCGATGGAAATTAGCCTAAGTGTTGTCATTAATATTTCCCAGCGCGGGCTAATGTCTGCATCGTAATGTTAAGAACAGGATATCCCCTCAGTATCTGCTGAGGAAGGCTCTTTGGGGAGTTGGAGAAAACCTTTATGTGTTCAGAGATGAAGGCTAATGTTCAAAGTAAGTCAAGTTTTAGATTTAGTGTGAGCTGCGGTTTTACACTTTAGTTTCTTCACTGAAGGCAGAAACCTCGAAGCTTCTGGATCTTAAACTTTGATTTACTGACTCATTTATTTACCTGCTAATCAGGTGTCTGAAAAATATAAAGGGCACTGATCCACCGGACTGATGGATGACAGAACGGGTTTTATTTTTTATATTTTTGACTTTTTCCTCCATTTAGTTCTCAAATCTCCTGCGGCTCAGCATCAAAGTGATGTTCTTAGTAGTTTTCACATTTTATTTAAAGTATTTAGAAAAAGAAAAAGAAAAAGAAGTAGTTGTAGTTCACTTTCACATATGAACCAGAAGAAGACAAAGACTTCCCCTACAAAACTGAAGAACTTTCATACAAAATCCCAAAAAAGACAAAAGACCCCGAGGAAGATGATGACTTTCACTAAACAAACCCAAAGAAGAAGAAAAACTTCCAAGCTCAAGCAAAAAGAGGAGGATGACTTTTTCACACAGTGATGTCAGATGTTAGTAATTCCTGACCCCAGTGTGACACCTGAACTCATCATATTTTAATAAATAGTTTGTAATCTTGTACATTTATTTGGTCCCGTCTGGTTTAACAAAGTATTTAAAGAGTCATGAGACCAGAACTGCTGCAAACTTATTTTTTATATTTTCAGGTCTGAGATGGTTCAGACTCGTCTCTGTGCTGCTGCTGCTTCTCCAGATGAAATAAACTTATTCAATTTTATTATAAGAAACTTTATCCTAAACTTGATCGTACTTTTAAGAGCATTTTGTCCTTCAGGTCAGCTCTGACTTGTGTTCCTTCATCATCATCTTCTTCTTCTTGCTGCTGTGACCTTTGACCTTCTCGCTGTTGAATCACGTCGTTCTTCTTCTGTTGTTTGTGTTTCAGGGTTTCGGTGACGGCTCCATCCTGCCAGAAGACCTTCGACAAGAACAAGAGGAGGAGGAGGAGGAGGAGGAGGAGCCGGAGCTGATCCTGGACGGAGGTCTGCCTCGCTACTCCTCCTTCTCTCTGACCTCCAACCTCCTGTCTGTGGAGGAGGGCAGGGAGATGGCCGTGGACGAGGAGGTGGAGGAAGAGGTGGAGGAGGAGGAGGAGGAGGTGAAGACGCAGGAGAAAAAGGAGGAGAGCACGAGCTCCCTCCCCAGGAAACCTCCTCCGTCGTGGGAGGAGTGGAAGCTCAACTCCCTCAGCCGGGCCAGAGGAGCAGAGGAGGTGAGGGGGTGGAGCAGATAGATTTACCACATCATACTACATCCTGAATATATTTATTTTAGATGTTACAGTATTCACATGTCTGTCTTTTCATTTAATGTGACGCTTTTGTAAATTCTGGTTCTTGTTTGACTGTTTTCTCCTCTCAGATGTGGAGGAGAGAGAAACAGGAGGAGCTCAGAGACAAAGAGGAGGAGGACGACCTGCAGAGATCAGACCATGAAAGCATCGTGTCTGCAGGAAACGTGGATCTGGGTGAGAATCTGAAACTTTATCAGCTCCGTTTAAAAATCACAGCTTTTCAAAGAGAGAAAAGTTTGAAAGTTACTGTGATTTAAAATAAATAACAAACCTGCAAAACTAAACACAGAAACAGAACTTTGAACAGATTCAGAGGAGTGATGGACATGGATCAACAAAGACCCAAAAAAAAGAAAAAATGAATATAACACAATAAATTGAGTTTGTACAATGACTTTGGAGAAACCTCACTATTCCCAGGACTTTCGATCATATTCCACTGTCTGTTTCACTGAAGAAAGCCATGAGATGTGGTCAGAAGCTCTGTAACCGTGCTTTTCTGTAGCCAGGCTAAAACTGTGCAGCTGCTTTCCCCTTTCCACCATTAAAAACAAAAAAATAAAATCTTGTTGTCAACTCTAAATTTTACTGTTAACCAGTGTAACGGCATCAAAATCAGCCTAATATGGCACAAATCTCTAAATTTTTGTCAGCAGGCGTGAGGCTGCATTTTGCAGCAGCTGAAGGTGTGACTGACTTTGACATGTAGCGGGTTGTAATATCTGGGCAAAAAAGAAATAAATGCATAAATAATTATTGTCTCAAAATCACACTTGACCTTGCTTAAAACTCTAAGACAGTAAAAAGTTGATTTAACAACTGTGTTTTTGTCTGTTTATCAAATTTAAAATCAAGGTTAAATAAAATGCAAAGATTTTTTTGCATATAGTGAGATTTAATCAGAGAGTAGTCCGAGGTTATAAACTGTATTTTTAACAATATCAGAGAAACCAAAGATTAGATTTTCTGTCTCACAGGCTGTCCACACCAAGATAAACTATAAAAATATTGTGTTAAAAATTGTTCTAACTCAAATGGATGGTGGAGTCCAGGCTTTAGTTTTAAAAAGCTGCTCTCCATCCAAAACTCCATCCAAACTGTCAGATCTCAGAGGGAGGCACAGACGTGTGTCGTCAGCGTAACTGTGATATTTTTTATCTCAACAAATATTTGAAGATGTCGTAATAACAAATGACAACAAAATAATTAATTTCCTGATCACAGAAAAATGATTTTGTCTCTTCAGGGTCTCAGAAGGTTTTAATTATGTTGTGATCAAAGAAAAAGGAAGCCTGTTTTGTTGTGATCACAAGAAAACAAACAGAGATAATTTCATGAATCCATCACCATGAAACTTCTGGTGTCCTGGTTTAGAAATGAGATGATGACAGCAAACATCTCGTGGTTTCACACCCTGAATCATCAGGATAAACCTCTGAACCTTGTTTCTGTGAAGAGAGACACGGGGCGGTTGTTTAGCTCAGTTGGTAGAGCGTCCACCCCATGTATGGAGGCTGTTAGTCCTCTGCAGCGGCCACTGGGTCGACTCCCGCCTGCGGCCCTCTGCTGCCTGTCATCCCCTCTCTCTTCACCCCCCTTCCTGTCTACTCTTCAGCTGTATTATCAAATAAAGGCATAAAAGCCCAAAAATATAACTTTTAAAAAAAAAAGAGAGAGAACACAGAGACAGAAGATACATGTGAAACTGTGTGTTTAACATCCTGCACATAAACTTTAATAACTTATTGTGTGTGTTTGTGTGTGTTTGTGCAGGTGTCCCAGACTCCAGAGACAGTGAAGCAGACTCTGAGCTCACTCTGACAGACACCGACACAGAGTCAGTATCGTTTGTATCTCCTCTGTCTCCATCTCACTTTTCCTCCTTCACCTTCTTTTGTCTCCTTCTCCTCTTTATTTTCCTCCTCTGTCATCTTTCTTCCTCCTCCGTCTCCTCCTCTGTTCCTGGTCAGTTCACAGTCCTGTGTCGCCCTCTTCTGGTTACATTTGTCATAGTATCACAGTGACTCCTGCAGCAGTTAGAACTGTATGAGTGTGTCCCAGTACCCACACTACCTCCAAACATACCAGGATGTTCTTCTGTATCCAGCTGCATTTTGCATTTTGCAGAATTCTGTTCTGACCCACAATCCTCTGAGCAGAGGAAGATACGGCACATGAACCGAGCCACAGAGAGATGACAGGAGCTGCAGTGACAGATGGCAGCACTTTTGAATCGCGTACCATTTCTTTTTACATCAGATGTTCATGCTACAGATGTTTGAGCAGGATGGTCAGAGTTCAGTGTGCAGTGTTCTGGCAGAATAGTCTGTCCCAGCTGTATCAGTACTGCTGGCAACAACTTTATCTGTTATCTTTCATTTTAAGGCTTTTAGACACTAAAAACCTGTTTTGTTTTTTGCATATTTTTTGTAGCAACATGATTCTGTCTCATGCTGATATTCTGTATTTGTTGTTCATCATTTTGTGGATGTTTCCCTAAAATTCAGCCTTGATAGATTCAGTATCTTTGAAAACAGGTTAAAGTTAACAAAGAGGAAGCTGTTGTTCCAAATTATATCTTGTTCATCCATGTGTGCTCTGTTCCCAATTCTGATATTTTATCCATGAACTTGATGAGACAATTTACACCATAAACTGTAAACAAAGATGGCTGCTGTGTCTCCTCTTCCTCCGACTGTACAAAATATCTCTGATACGAGCGCTGCCATCTTGTTCTGGTGATGTCATTTGGAGCCAGAGTCTGTGCTGTATCGAGCTCAGCTGTCAATCATGACGTGAAATCTCCTTTTTATGTCATCAAATAACTAATTAAAATCAAACTGATGAGAAAAATGAAGACTTGAGCAAACATCATCATGATAACATCCTAAAATGACAGAAATCATCTTTGGGAAACATTTATTTGATGTTTATGTTTATTTGATGGTCTTAGTTTGGCCCATTTCCCATCTGCTAACATGAAGGGGGCGGGGTTTATGACCTGTACTGCAACCAGCCACCAGGGGGCGAATGAAATGCTCTGGACTCACTTTTTGGAGAGCTGTCATGTCGTCCATCTTTATCTATATTTAGTTTTGTGGTGGATCTGATGAGTGAAACATCCCCAGTGAAAAATGTTTGTTCCTTTCTTTCTGTGCAGGTCTGTCAGGATGATGGACACTGAGAGGAGGAAGAGGCGGAGCCAGGGAGGAGCCTTTCTACCAATCAGAGGAGGCGAAGGGTAGGAGACCTGCTTCACATCAAGACAGTTAGAAAAATAAATAAATAAAACTCTGTGAAGACCTGCAGCTGACTGTGTGTGTGTTTGTGTGGGGTGTGGTGTGTGTGTGTGTGTGTGTGTGTGTGTGTGTGTGTGTGTGTGTGTGTTGTGTGTGTGTGTGTGTGTGTGTGTGTGTGTGTGTGTGTGTGTGTGTGTGTGTGTGTGTGTGTGTGTGTGTTGTGTGTGTGTGTGTGTGTGTGTGTGTGTGCGGCGCGTGTGTGTGTGTGTGCGCGCGTGTGTGTGTGTGCGCGTGTGTGTGTGTGTGTGTGTGTGTGTGTGTGTGTGTGTGTGTGTGTGTGTGTGTGTGTGTGTTCACAGTGATCTTCCTGAAAGAGAGGAGGGGGAGGGAGAGGAAACTCCCGCCTTCAGTCACTGGGGACCCCCCCGCAGGTAACAAACACACACACATATAATCGACGTGTCATTTTATTGTTGCTCTAGAAGCTTTAAATTAGTTGTTTGGTCCATAAAATAATGAAAATCAATTAATTAATCCTGTCACAAATTTGTCAATTGAAAAATAGGTTGAAACATGTGAAAACAGGTGGAGCACACAGATGTATTTTTCACATGTTTCAACCTATTTTTCAACTAGGGCTCAATCTGCCAATAATCTTCCCACTAATCGATTAGTTGTTTGTGGAAAAAAAAAGTTTGGGAAACACTGATTCAGAGGGTCTGCCACAGTCCGTACTGTATATGTGGGGTTAAGTGTCGTTTCTGCCCCGCAGGGTGGAGGTGGCCTGAGGAGGGTCAGTCTTTGGGTCTGAGCATCGTGGGAGGTCGTCACGTCATCAAGCGTCTGAGGAACGGAGAGGAGCTGAAGGGAATCTTCATCAAACAGGTTCTGCCGAACAGTCCTGCAGCCAAGACTCAGTGTCTGAAGACCGGAGACAAGATCCTGGAGGTAGGGACGGGTCTAATACCTGGTCTGCACCTACAGAACCTGCTCTTCGTCACTTTGATGGCTGTAAAATGATGCACGTTGACTGTTCAGTCATAGATTCACCTCCTGCTTAAAGAACTTCTGCAGCATTGTTGTCTGAAATCTCTTCTCAACCCTGAATTTATGGATTTTAAACTTATTTTGCAGTGAAATAACATTTCAAACCTCCTTTCAGAGGAGAAACATGATGCATCATGTTTTTCCCTTTGATTTTTCAGCAGTTGTCTGCGTCCAGTGTTTGTCTTCATATCTCAACATTGTCTTGTGCAGGTTTCAGGTGTCGACCTGCAGGCTGCCAGTCACGAGGAGGCGGTCAGCGCCATCAAATCAGCTCCGAGTCCCGTCGTCTTCATCGTCCAGAGCCTGTCAGCGACCCCACGGGTACAAACACACACACACACGCTAAAGCCCCGTTCAGATGGGATGAACAGGACAGGAGGAGGTGGGAATGAAAACTTAATGAAACTACAGGATCTGCTCTGTAACAGGCATGGACAGGACAAAGACTTCGGCCGGAGTTATACTTGCTTTTAACTATATCCACGTCACAGAACCAGAAACAAATGGCAATTTTTTGAGAAAGGAAAAATGCAGCAGAGATGAGCTGACTGAAAAGTCTTGTTGTTTAGACAGAAAACATGTTTGTTTGGTTCAGACCTCAACAAATATCACATCATCACAAGTCTGATTGCTTTGTTTCAGGGAAAATTAAAACTGTAATGCAAAAATGATCATTTCCACTAATTGAATCACACATCACAGTTTCAGTCAAAATAATTGCAATATGACTTTTTTACCAAACTTTGCAGCCCTTTTGGGAGCAATATTTCCATAAAAGAGCTGCCGTGGATCATATAAAAGTTGTCGTTTCTCTACCTTGTTAATTATTCTCTCGTCCTCCCTCACTGACTGTTTTGATGAGGGGAAACAGAAACATCCTGGATGTCAGCATCAACAGTGTGGAGGTGGAGCAAGTGTGCCAAACTTTGTTTAAATAGAACCAGAGTCAGTGTTTTGTCAAACAAGCGTCACGTCGCTGAGCATGTTCACTGACACACGGAGCAGATTTCATTGTCCTCATGAGGAAAAACTGAAGCAATCAGCTGTTGGCTTGCTCACTTGTTTGCATCGCTGCCAGTTAGGAAGCAGTGTCTCACTTCCTGAAGGTCTCTGATGTCCATCCAGAATAAATTCATATCCACTTAGAAATCAGAGAAAAAACACACTGCAGAACCTGAGAACCATCAAGTTTTCTTCAGTATCGCAGTGATCCAGTGATAATTGTCTGTACATCTATGATCTCACTGCCAACAGGAGCTGCTAACAGCTCGTTCAGCCCAATGTTAATGGAAACAGTTTGACTGAATTTACACAAATGCAGAGTGAAAAGCTGAACTGCAGCTCCTCCCTGCAGCCGACATTATAACAGCACATCTGAGGAGCTTTCTGTCATCATATTAGTTTTTATTAGCCTGTATGTTGGTGTTAGCATGTTAGCATCTATCAAATTATCAACTTGTGTGATTTCACCAAAAGTCAAACAAATTTGACAGTGAGCTGATGTAGAAATATTTCATTTTAATACAAGAACGTGATTTAAATGAGAAGAAGATCTCTGTGTGTCTGTAGTCATTACTGAGGTGAAAAATGACCCTCAGACAGATTAAAACCAGCAGGTGATGTTAAAATCATCAATCCAGTCTGAATGGGCTTTAACACACACACACACACACACACACAGAGTACACGTGTCACATACACACACATCATGTAAATGTGATTCACACCAACTCTGATAATCTGTGTGTGTGTGTGTGTGTTTATGTGTGTGTGTGTGTGTGTGTGTGTGTGTGTGTGTGTTTGTGTGTTTATGTGTGTGTGTTTCAGCCTGTGTCTCTCACAGCTTCCAGCTACAGTAAACACAAAGCAAAGAGGACAGATTCTCCGGTAAGAACATGAACCTGCTCACACACTGGTTACACACACAACACACAGAGACACACAGAGACAACACACAGAGACACACAGGTGTTTAATTTAAAGAGACAGTTCATATTCTTCATCTTACTTCTAATTTTTTAGTGAATATTTTTGCTGTGAGTTGCAGAGTTTTGAGGATGTAGTCGAGACGTCTGTCTCAGGGACTCAGCATGTGGAGCTTAAAGGACCAAAAAATACATTTGAAACTCAACAGAAATGTCTCTTTGCAGAAATCATGACCTGGTTACTTAAAATAATTATTTCTGCAAAGAGACGTTGCTGTTGACTTTTTCTAAAGTATTTTTTGTCTCTTTGAGCTCCACAAGCTGAGTCTCATCTAGTTCCATTATATTGGAGAGTCAGACAAAGTCAAACATCTCTTCAGATGGATAAACAGCCCTACAGGTGAGAGGAACACCGTGTTCTTTTGATTTTGGAGTGAAGTCTTCACATTTATCACTAACAACAACAGGCTGTCGGCTCATTTTACTAACATCAGACTGTGAGTCCTGTAGAGTCCAGCAGAGGGCAGCACAGCCCCAACACACTGACCTACAGGGATTCAGTCTGGACTGGGGTTTGTTGTGGGTGTGGAGGTGAAGATTTACCATCAAACACAACACAGACTAAAAATAAAGTGCAGATATGTGGTGCACAGCAGTGAGCTTCTCTCCAGGGAGTCAGCTGGTGCAGAGGAAACCAAAAAAAAAATCAAAGTTTCAGCACACATCAGGATACTACGACTGACGAATGATTAAAAATGAGAAAGGAACAAACTACACAGTTCATACGTTACCTAGATTCACTCTGTGCTTCATTTCTATCAAGTATCTTTAAATATTCTCTTCATATTTCTGGACCGGCTGCAGTGCAGACGTGTTAACTTGTCAGAGGAGGAGAAACAGAGGTGGTGTTAATAACAGCAATTATGGCTCAGTTCCATTAAGTGTCGCAGTAACAGTGACAGTGAAGCAGCATGGACAATAGAAGGAATGTCCCCTGACTGGAATAAAACAGTTCTCTGCTCTGACATGTCGACATGGTTCCTTCTGTATTTATGTCTATTTTTACTGTAGAATTATTGTTATTAACAGTATTTACTGTTGTTTCATTTATGTGCACGCAATGCAAGTATGTCTGCAGTGTGGAGGTTTCTTGAAGTGTCTGAAACGGATCTCAAAGTTGCTGTTTACAATTATTACACAATGTTGGAAAAGTATTTTATGTCTGTGTCTGCCAGTGGGCCGTCACAATAAAAGCACATTTAATTCCCTACAGGGGAGGCTTGATGTTTTCTGACATTAGAGGGATAAAAACATGCAGATATCAATAATCAACCAAAATCAGTTGGAAAATATCATTATTATGGACCTTAGTAAAAATTCAATATTGTGCACCTCTGGTTCTCTCCTCTGATGATCTGTGAAAACTGGTACTCAGACGGTGATGACATCAGTTTGTTTGTTTTTACCTGTACAGAAACCAGGTGCAGCCCCGCCCCCTGCCAGACAGCCACCACCCTACAGACCTCCCAACCAATCAGAGCAGGAGCTGAACTCCGACCTGCAGCAGGCCAAAGGTCAGTAACACACACACACAATATAAAAAACTGATGATCACTTGGAGGAAACATGAGCAGAGTCTGATTCTCTTCTTCTCTTAAACTTCCTGCACACAAACATGAGGGTAAAAGAAGAAGAAGAAGAAACAACACCTGCAGACACAAACTTTCAGTTAGAGCAGATCAAACCCGATCGAGGTTATCAATTAATCCAGAGGAGTCAGATCCAGATGGAGACAAATGTGATATTGACAGAATAAAACATTCAGTGTTTCTGATCTCAGAACAGAGACGGTCAGTCCAGCACAGACATTGAAAACAGAGCTGCATTTAATCCCTACAAGCTTTGGACTGTGAATAAAATACAACTTGAAACCCTTTTTTCCCCAAGAATCAGGTTTGTGTTTTGGTGCACGACAGTAAACATAATAAGTAGAAAATAAAAGCAAGAGCTGCAACTCAAGAAACATAAACAGAAAATAGAAAACTGACAATAAGATAGGGAAGATATAAAATACGTAGGATATATTATTTAAATGAAAGACCTGCACAGATTTATGTATGAAAGTACTCGCCTGTGTTACCGCACCCCGCCACTGTGGGGCAGTGTTCGCCTGTGTTACCGCACCCGCCTCTGTGGGGCAGTGTTCGCCTGTGTTACCGCACCCCGCCTCTGTGGGCAGTGTTCGCCTGTGTTACCGCACCCCGCCTCTGTGGGGCAGTGTTCGCCTGTGTTACCGCACCCCGCCTCTGTGGGGCAGTGTTCGCCTGTGTTACCGCACCCCGCCTCTGTGGGGCAGTGTTCCCCTGTGTTACCGCACCCCGCCTCTGTGGGGCAGTGTTCGCCTGTGTTACCGCACCCTCCTCTATGGGGCAGTGTTCGCCTGTGTTACCGCACCCCTCCTCTGTGGGGCAGTGTTCGCCTGTGTTACCGCACCCCCCTCTGTGGGGCAGTGTTCGCCTGTGTTACCGCACCCCGCCTCTATGGGGCAGTGTTCGCCTGTGTTACCGCACCCCGCTCTGTGGGGCAGTGTTCGCCTGTGTTACCGCACCCTCCTCTGTGGGGCAGTGTTCGCCTGTGTTACCGCACCCCGCCTCTGTGGGGCAGTGTTCGCCTGTGTTACCGCACCCCTTCCTCTGTGGGGCAGTGTTCGCCTGTGTTACCGCACCCCTTCCTTGTGGGGCAGTGTTCGCCTGTGTTACCGCACCCTTCCTTTGTGGGGCAGTGTTCGCCTGTGTTACCGCACCCTTCCTCTGTGGGGCAGTGTTCGCCTTCTTGTTATTCCGCAATCCCATTCTCTGTGGGGCATGTTCGCTCTGTGGTAACCGCACCCCGCCTTGTGGGGCAGTGTTGACCGTGGTTACCGCACCCCCCTCTGTGGGGCAGGTAGTTTCGCCTGTGTTACCGCACCCCGCCTCTGTGGGGCAGTGTTCCCCTGTGTTACCGCACCCCGCCTCTGTGGGGCAGTGTTCCCCTGTGTTACCGCACCCCTCCTCTGTGGGGCAGTGTTCGCCTGTGTTACCGCACCCCGCCTCTGTGGGGCAGTGTTCGCCTGTGTTACCGCACCCCGCCTCTATGGGGCAGTGTTCGCCTGTGTTACCGCACCCCGCCTCTGTGGGGCAGTACAGATCAGTTCCTACACTCTTGTTATTTCCTGCATATCAACATAAAGTCATGTCTGAAGAATGACTGAGTGGCTCTGAGGAAAAGTAAATCTCTGATATGTTTGTTGATATTGTGGCTGTAATGACCGGTGCAGCCTGTAGGGGGCGCCTGCAGCCCTGCAGTCTGTTTGAACAAACATTGAGCAGCGACGTCTCGTCTCATAACTGTGATGTTGATGAATGAGCAGCTGGAGCTGCAGTTTCTCTCCCTGGATGGAAGTAAACGAGCGGCGGCTTAATGGAGTTTCTGGCAGCGTTTTGACTAAAACCAACTCATTAATAATAAAAATTTAACTTACTGCAGGTCTGACAGCCTCATACAATCACTCATACACTCACACACACACCACACTCACACACACTCACACACTACGTATAACAAATTACAGTTTGATTCATATCTGTACCTTTCATAATTCACTCTTCTTCTACTCATCATTAAATTCCTCCTCTTTAATATTTTCTTCAGGTTTCTCTTCTGCTTTATATTTCATTCACTTCAGCTCAGTTGTGACTGGTATCCAATATTTATTTTCCTTCATAATACATCTACACATCTCAAGTGTGTTTAAATAAATAAAACTAAATAAAAGATGTATCTGATAAAAGTGCAGATCTGCCCGACAACACTCCTGAAATATTGAGTCTGAAAGTTCATTCTGGGCCGAAGAAACTTTCAAACTCCTTGAAATATTTTTCAGTTAATTGTTACAACAAAATAACAAATTAAAGAAATAATGACAAGTTTTAAAACACGAAAAACCTGAATCATCTCAGCTGTGGTTAATTTGTCCGGAGCTGCAGGAATTAGTCGATAAACTGCGTGACAGAAAATTAATCTGCTACAGTTCTGAACATTGTTTAATTACAAAATATGTTTTTAGGCAAAAACTTTCTCGCTGTGTCTCCAGCTCCTCACATGAGAACTTCTGTCTGTCTTTTTTCTGTTTTCTATCATTTTAAACTCTTTGGGTTTTGGACTCTTGGTCGGATTAAACAAAATAATTTGAAGATGCCTGTTTTCTAACTTTTCTATAATGAAACCAGCAGAAAGTTCAAACTGAATAATAATAATAATGAACATCTGTAGTTGCAGCACTGAGTTTGCCTTCATGACATTTTATTTCATCTCTCAGAGTGTCCTCTGTGTCCTGTGTGTCCTCTGTGTCCTGTGTGTCCCGTGTGTCCTCTGTGTCCCTGTGTCCTCTGTGTCCTCTGTGTCCTGTGTGTCCCGTGTGTCCCGTGTCGTGTGTCCCTGTGTCCTCTGTTTGTGTCCTGTGTGTCCTCTGTGTCCTCTGTGTCCTGTGTGTCCTCTGTGTCCTCTGTGTCCTCTGTGTCCTCTGTGTCCTCTGTGTCCGTGTGTCCTCTGTGTCCTCTGTGTCCTCTGTGTCCTCTGTGTCCTCCTGTGTGTCCTCTGTGTCCTCTGTGTCCTCTGTGTCCTGTGTGTCCTCTGTGTCCTCTGTTGTCCTCTGGTCAGTGAGTAAAATGTACCAGAGATGAGAATCTGCTGCAGCTTCATATTGATGTGACGGATCAGTTAAAATATTCTTGACTGTGTTGTTGTGATGTGGAGGCTGCAGTTACAACCACAGGCACTGTGGTTAATCTGCAGGGGCCATAAAAATCAACACTGTGATTAAAAGCTGATGGGACGTGGGTGGAAACAGGGTGCATCTCCCCAGAGAGAAGGAGGCCGTGTGTGGCTTTATGCACAAGGCAGAGCAGCTTCACTTCTGTTGATTATTGGATTCTGTGTCCTCTGGAGAGTTTCCTCTGTCCTGTCATGTTTATCTTTACAGTTTCTAGTTTTGCTGCTTAAATATCCCACAATTCACTGCAGTGACATGACTGCATGCATGAAAACAAAACTGAAAGCAGCCTCTCTGATCATTAAAGATTGTTAATGAAGACATGATAAAGAAATCATCTGGAAAACTTGTTCTGTTCTTCATAATTTAAAGGGTAGTTCAGCCTGTCGGGGAGGGTAAACATGCAGGTGTCTGAATTAGAGAAAATCATCTCTGCTGTGTTGAGACTGTTTAGGACAAATATTCAAAGAAAAAACTCGAGTTTCTGAGATTGAAGTCTGACACTTACAGGAAAAGCACCTGTACACTGAGATTATAAAGTTATAAATCTGTGATATTGGGGGGGGGGGTACAAGGAACCACATTGCTTCACTCTACAGTGTTGGATCAACCTCATCACCACAGACGTCACTGCCAAATTAGATCAGTTTTAGGGACACACAACTCAAGGGGTGCGGTGGCTGGTGTGTGGTGTGTGTGTGCGTGTGTGTGTGTGTGCGTGTGTGTGTTACTGAGTCATACAGCTTCTGATAGACTGAAGGTTCCCATCTGCCACATTGGAAGAGAGAAAGAGAGAGAGAGAGAATGAGGTCTGTTTGTTGGTGAGTGAACACACAAGCTGTTTTGTGTGTGTGTGTGTGTGTGTGTGTGTGTGTGTGGTGTGTGTGTGTGTGTGTGCGTGTTCAGTGGTCTCTGCCAAATTGCAGTCAGTGACTCTGCAATTAGTGTCAGTTTTTCTGCTCTGTGTGTTCGTCTCTCTTTGGCTCCATTTAATGTTAAAGTGATGAAGATAATGTAACCTAATAAAAACCTAATAATAGAAGCTAAATTAAATTTAAAATCTGTTATTTTGTTGGTTTATTTCATATAAATATTTCATGTTTATTGACTACAGCCTTCTTCAGGTATGAACATTTTATAAACTATTAAAAACACATTAGATCACATGTTATTGGAGCTCTACTGCAGAGTTTATTATCTTTACCTTTAACATCAGTACTGAATCCAAAATAATCCCAAAGAGAAGCTGTTTGTTTTTTACAGTTGGTCCTGTAACTTTATCTCTCAGACACCTTGTTGTTGCTCGCTGCCTGCTGCACAAGATGACCCCTGGTGGTGTAAACTGCACACAACAATACAGCGTCTGTAGGAGTGCCTGTGTTTGTGTTGGTGCTGAAAACCAACCCGTTGGGATGTTTTAATACTGTAATGCCTTCATGAGACCCAAATCTAATTCAGAAGGAAACACAAGCAACTTAAAACTTTAACTTAAAACTTTAACTCCACGCTGAGTTTCGGTTTCACACAGAACATAAACCGCGGTCACCAGGTGAAAGTCCTGTGCTTGTTCGACTCATCCATCCACCCACCTCCTACAGTGCAGACAGTCTTTATACTTCTCCTGTCATACTTAGTACATCCACTAGAGGTCACCACCTAACAATAAACAGAAATATAAGTCAGAATAAGCTGATTTCACATCCGACAGACAGTCAGACGAGCTGGAGACGGACTGACATGTTGGTGTTGATGATATAAGAAAAATATGTAACAACACCGGACTGATCCTTTAAACGTGTTGGAGAATCTCTCCTCATGTTGATCCTCTCATCAGTATGAGCAGTTTGTTTCAGTGTTTAGTTCAAATCAGCTGATCCATCAGAGCATTAAACAGCTGTGACAGCCCCGTCCTCTGTGTGTGTGAACCAAATCTTAAAGCACTTTTCTGGATGAGTTCCTCCACATGTGGATAAAGAATTCTGATACTGCAGCCGTGTTGTTAGAAACTGTGTGTGTGTTGAATGTGTGTGTGTGCTGAGTGTGTTGCTCTGAGGCACTCCAGCAGCAGTCAGCTGGAACAGGATGACGGTCCACATGTGATGCTATCTGGGTTAACGTTAGAGATGTGAGCACGCCTCAGCTTTTTTCTGCTTTTACACCTCAAACAACTTTTAAGTGGGTCGCTGCACGTCTCAGCAGGCTTACACACACACACACACACACACACACACACACACACACACACACACACACACACACTTAGCTGATGTTCCCACAGGGTTGTATGACAGGCAGAACACTGTTGTGACCATTTTTCCACCAAATATTCTTTGAGTTTAAATTTGTTTTCCAGTCCAGATTGAACAGGTTTAAACTGTGACTGTTCAGTCCAACGCATGTTTTCAGAACACAACTCCAGCTTGTTGGAAACATTATTTTGCACTTGAGACTGAAACAGGAACCTGTCCCTGTTTAAATCTGCAGAAATGTTCATGCTAAGCTAACAGTCTTCTCCTTTCTTTTATCAATAACTGATGATTTCTGATGTTCTTACTGAACCATTGTTCAGAGAGAACTCTGAACAGTGGTTCAACCAGGCTGAAAACTAAAAAAGAGTTTTGTTCTCCATGTACAAAGCAAACCCTTCATACAAAATAAAACCTGTTAAGACTTTCTACAGTCTAAAACTGGTCCTCTCAACCATCTGACTGGACCGAGTTAAACTTTTGTGGCAGGAGGTTCTAAACTTTTGAACAGGCATGTATCTCAGTGTATCTCGATTTTAGGACTGTGCACAGTTAAAGATGAATCTATGGTTGAATTATTGTTGTTGGAGAAGTCAGAATTTCAACTTGGTTGTGGTATTTCCTTAATCTCTGATGACATATCATGGTCATTTTTTGATGAAGTACAGAAAATATGTTACATTTTTCTCCTTTAAGCCAGTATTTCATGTGTCGATGTGTGTACCCCCAATTTGTTTTTGCGCCCATGCACACTTCTCCACGTCATCCATCCTGTAGACACCGAGCTGCTGTGCATGTGTTAAAAGCGGACTCCAGACTCCACTGTCTGTGCACGCTTCTGTTTCTGTTTGAAATACTATTTGGTTTAACTAATTATTAATAATTCATTATTGCACAACACCAGTTACACCAGCTACCTGGAACTAGCCTTCTTCTGCCCGCGCTAATGCCTGGATCTTTTAAACCAGTGAGGTGGAAGGTCGCACAGATATCAGCTTTGGTTTGTCAGTATTTTGATCTAGAAAATGAAAATCAGGTTGTCTGTAGAATAAAAAAGCATATAATCACTCAACTGGAGCAACGAGTTACCACATTCAGAACAGACGTGGACGTTAACCTACAAGGAGAGCAGGAGGCTGCTGCTAGCACTGCTAACATTAGCCACGTTCTGCAAACCAACCTGACATTGTTTACCGGCAGACGCTATGATCCCGCCCGGTCTGAAACAGGGCACAAAACAAAGAATTTAATTTTGGACCCTGGTCTGAAAAGATAACGCAGCTCATGACAGCAGTGATTTAGCAAAAGATGCTTCCACATGACTACGTTGAAGGTGTTAAGATGACAGGGAAATTAACCATCAGGAACAACATCACAGTGTCGTGGTGCATCTCACTTTATCATAAGGTTTTTCTTTTCACCTCTGTGTGCCTCAGTGTACCTTAGTTTTCCTGTAAGTATCTCAGATGATAACACTATGTCTCAGGGAACCTTCTCTTTAATGTCCCTCTGTTTGTCTCAGTGTATCTCAGAGTGTCTCTGATTATCTACGAGTGTCTCAGTTTGTCTCCGAGTGTCTCAGTGATGGTCAGAATGTCACAGTTTATGTGTGTTTTAATGTCGTGCTTGAAGCCAGCAGCTGTGTGTTAATGTGTGTGTTTCTGTCGTTGCAGGCCTTGTTTGAACCAGCAGTCCCTCCGTCCCGTCCATCGGTCGGTTACATCAGAGTGGAGGACGTCTTTGTTTGACTTTAACTCTTTCAGATCTCTTCTGTCTTTTCTCTCTCTGGATTTTTGGGGTTTTCTCGGTGCCTCTGCCTCGCTCTGGTCTGGGTGCGTTTGGTTTGGGTTTGGTGCATTTGAATCTGGCGGACAGGGCTGTGAGGGTTTTTTTTTTTCTCTGGCTGCTGATTGGAGGGTTTAGTTGTTTGGAGGCGTTTTCGGGCAGGGAGCTGAATGAGGTGTTTGGTGAGAGATGTTTTGCTCCTTTGATTGTCCTGTTAAATCTGAGATCTTAAGATCAAACTGAAATGATCTGATGTACCTCTGAGAATTATTCTGATAGTTCCTGTTGTATTCTGGACTTCTGAACCAATTTATTTATTTTTCTTGCTTTACTTTAATTTCCTTGGTTAGAAGAATTTTGAGATCTTTTACATTGATTCTGTGAAGCTGAAGTTGCGCCAATATGCTGAAGCAAAATGCCCAGTTTCTACTGGATTTATCTTACCTGCTGATTTCTTTTGATTTTGGACTTTACTCTCCATCTTGTGTTTCATGCAGCAAAAAGAAAGCCTCTATTTCTGTAATATTTCCTGACCAAATCAAAATGATGAATATTTACAAAACCATAACTGCAAAACAGCTGAACAGAGGAGCTGAATTTGAAGCTGTTGAAGGTCTGCAGCCTCTAAAATAAAAAATTACAGCCACATGGGTTTAGTAACATCAGGTGACCTCTGGATTCGGTGAAATATGGTCCATAATTTGTGGTGGAAATTATGATGTTGATGAGATTACAAATGTGTGAAAGAATCATTTAAAATTTGATTTCCTACCAGGTCTTTAATACTTTCTTTAAAATAAAATAGTAGATCTTGTGTTATGTTTGTTGTTCAGGATGTTCACGCAGAGCTGCAGGTGACACTGATTTTAATTTGCTCTTTTAAGTTTCTCATTTTGTAAAATTTGTTACTATTAATTATAACAGCAGCTGTGACAAATGTGCCAATTTAAATATGATAACTTGTTTTTTACTGAATAAAACTTGACCTGTTTAAACTGACATAAACTAAAGTCTCCAGCAGATTTATTATACGTGAATATGAGGAATAAATTCTGGGACAACTAAGGTTCAGGCCCCCCGTGTGTTTAGTCGGGACTCTTGGGAACCTAAGGCTCATGTTCTCTGGTTTTTAGTCTTGACTGTGTAACAAAATCACTTCCCCTAGTTCCACCAACATGAACCAAGTGCTGGTTCAGAGTTGGTTCAACTTGCAAACCTCCTAAGAACCTGTTTGTTTTTCATTCCGTCTTTGTCTACATTTCCATTTTCTCAGTAACACGAGCACCATCGATGGTAGACTACATGTTCTCCTTGCAAGTGTTGTTCTTACCTTTGCAAACCAACATTGGTATCCAAACACCAATCCAAAACATTTATGCTGCTCGTCATGATTGGACAACTAAGTCTCAGCCGCTCGCTCTTTTGTCTTTAGCCTGGACTCTGCAACAGCTGAGGTAAAGTCCCAATTGTTGTTACTTCAGACTCTGGGAAAGTTAAGGTTAGTCCCTCTTTGTCTTTAGTTTGGATCTGGGACAGCTAAGGCTCAGTTCTGCCTGTTTTTAGCCTGAACTCTGGGACAGCTAAGGCTCAGTCCCTCCTGGTCTTTAGCCTGGATTCTTGGACAGTTAAGACTCAGTTCCTCACCTCTCTTTGGCCTGAAAGTGGTCTTAAGACTGGAAGGTGCAAAACCTACTGATCAGTACACCTTGGTCTTATGCTTTTACTCTGAGACAACTAAGTTTTAGTCACCCTTTGTCTTTAGCCTAATTTTTTTTTTAGAGGATAAAGGTGTAATCCCTGGTAGTCTTTAGGCTGAATTCTGGGCCATCAATGACTCAAACATCTCCATTTCACTTGGTCTTTAGCCTGAAATATGGCTGATTTGTCTTTAGGCTGTGCTATGGGAAAACTAAAGCTCAGTTCAGCCTGGTCTTTATCCTGGACTTTGGGGCAGTTAAGGCTCAGTGCCCACGGATCTTAAGCCTCCAATAGGCGACATCTCGGGCTCAGACCACCTTCGTCTTTAGCCTTCACTCTGTCTCTTCACTTTCAGTCACCTTTTATCTTTATCTTTTGTCTTTAGGTCATCGTTAGCTGAATTCTGGGATAATTCTGGGTTTTCAGCCTGGACTCTGGGACAGCTCAGGCTCAGTCCCCATTGTTATTACCTCCCACCTTGTCTTTAGTTTGGATCTATGACAGCTAATGCTAAGTACCCCTTCTCTTTGGTCAACAACAACAACATCAACAACTAAAGCTCAGTACCTGTGCTCGTAAGCCTGGAATGTGCAAAGTCTAGGGATCAGACTGTTTTGGTCTTAAGCCGTCACTCTGGGACAGCTATGGCTCAGTCCCCATCATTATTACCTCTGACTTTGGGAAAGTTTTTTTTTTTTTAAAGTTATTTTTTTGGCCATTTTTGCCTTTATTCGATAGTACAGCCAAAGTGGAGACAGGAAAGGGGGCAGAGAGAGAGGGGATGACACGCGGCAAAGGGCCGAAGGTGGGAGTCGAACCAGCGGCCACCGCAGAGGACCAACAGCCTCCACACATGGGTCGGACGCTCCACCCACTGAGCTAAACGTCCGCCCGACTTTGGGAAAGTTAAGGTAAATCCTACCCTGTCTTTAGTTTGGATCTGGGACAGCCAAGGCTCAGTTCAGCCTGGTCTCTAGCCTGGAATCTGGGAAACTAATGCTCTAAGACCCAGTCTGGCCTCTCTTAAACATGGACTCTGGGACAACAGTTTCATGTGCCCTTATTCTTTAGCCTGAACTTTGGGACAGCAAGGGCATCGTCCTTAGTAGTCTTAGGGCTGAATTCTGGGACAGCTATGACTCATCCCCCCTGATTTTCAGCCTGGACTCTGCGACTTCTTTAGTCTACACTAAGGGACAAGTAAGGCTCAGTCTTTCTGGTCATTAGTCTGGACTTTTGGACAGCATAGGCTTAGACCCTCTTGGTCTCTAGGCTGGACTCTGGGACAACTAGCATCAGACCACCTTGGTCTTTAGTGTGGGTTTTTTGGACATCCAAAGGTCAGTTCCCCAGGATTTTTTGCCTCAACTCTGGGACAGCTAAGGCTTTGTCTACACAAATATGGATATTTTTGAAAGTTATTATTTTCCCCATGTCTTTAGTCTCTCAGTGAAACCAAAAACACAGTGCAGGAGACTAAATCAGGGTCATGTGATCCCTGTTAGTGTCTTTGTCTTTATTGAAAGCCCAAAATGGCGGAGGTTTGGACAAACTGATGCTTGTCTCCAGCTTTTTGATTAACTGTGTTTGGAGTTGAACACAGATAATTTGACTGAATCACAGCTGATAAAACTCCTGCCAAACATATCGTGTTTGGCATCATGAGGGACGGAGCATCTGTCCGGAGGTTTGGGCCAAAAGCACATTTTTATGTCTTGTTGTTGTTGTGTTTTCTGCCAGCTGCCTGATTCTGAGAGACAGCAAACACATATTTATGAAATGTATGAGACTGAAATCTGGAACAGTTTGTTTGCCAGGCAGCCGGGTTGTGGAGGGTCTGAGGCTTTTTTTTTTCACTGCAGTCTCACAGTAGTTTGACACAAACACAATAAAGTGACGTATTTGTGTCAGCATGTGGTACATAACAATCGCTCCGAGCCACAGAGTCACTTCTCACTTCTGTGTAGATGATAAATTTGTTTTGGTGATGGTGCTGATCATCGCCGCTCGTCTCTCAGGCCGTCCCGCTGCCTCTTCTTCTCTTGTTGTCTCATTTATATTCCTGCTGAAAAATTATATTGGCTGCTGCAACAATAATAAATGATTCAATTCAATTCCAAATGCTGTTTCAGGTTGTTTTTCTGAGAGCAGCAGCTGCGGCGGCAGTGGAGAAAATATCAAACATCTCTGCAGCCCGGAGGCTCAGCTTGGCTTCTGTTACTGCACAGCATCATCGTCTGAACGCTGTCAGACTGTCATGATGCAGTCAAAATATTTTCTCATGAATCATGTTTCCTCTTTACTGAGGAACTTGTAAACTAAATAACACATTGTTTAAATATCTGTAGGCATTATGCAAGGATGCTGATAAAATATGAAATCTCCATTTTCCTGCAGAAACATGTCGGGCTCAGACAGTTTGAGGCCCCCTGTAATGTTCAGTCTAATTCAGTTGTACCAGTTTCAGCTTTAGTTTTCTTCTAAATGCACAGGAGGTCATTTCTGTCACTAACAAAAGACAGAGTTTAGTGATATTGTGAAGTAACGTAGGATCAGAGGAGCTGTTGTCTTCATTGTTAAAGAACCACCACACTGTAAACCCGAATAAGTTCACAGAACTCAGAAAACTTGAAGCAGTCAGTTGTCACAATTTTCTTGATCATGAGTTCATCAGAGCTTAAATATATTAAGTTACTGTTACATGCATTCTTTCATCATAGGAAGTTAAAGGAAGTGAATACATTTTAAGTATAAAAACACATTATTTCATGTTTCATGTAATAAATATACAAATATTTGTGTTTTAGGGACCTTATTTTCCTCATTAAAAAGAAATTACAAGTTTAATAAACATAAAAGAAAGAAAATTCTACTGTGGCTCAATATTTTTAAGTTAGTAGAACCTCTAAACAAATTTAAGTTTTCACTTCTTACTGAATGAATGAAAAATGAATCAATATAAATTCACAGGCTCGGGAAAAAATGAAGTAATTGTGCTCGGAGAGTAGTCAAAAACAAAAATGATTGTGCAGTATTTTTTTATTTATTTATTTTTTTTTTTGACTTCTGGTAATACAGACTTATCAAGTCTAATCAGATGACAGGATTTTACTGTGAAAACTTTGACCCCACATCCTGCCAAATAATGAGACGTCACTCTTTGATCTGACTGGGATGTGGAGCAGCTGAGAGCGAAATCTGATGACGTGAAGGCAAAAGTAGCCTTTTTAAATAATTTTACTGCTGAAATGTCGCCTTTAATAAGTATTTTTGAATTCTTTAACTTTAACTTTTTACACAGAGCTCATGACTCATGAACATGACGACAGCTGTTCTTAGATCTTAAAAACCTCTGTATGGAGGCCACTGTAGGACATCTCAGCTCAGTATCTTCAGACTTTAACAAACAGTCCAAGCTGTGCTGTGAATGTTAAAGAAATCAGGTGACTCACTGCAGTTTTCATTCTGGTTGAATCAGTTCAGTGCAGCTCATTATTGTCTGAAAAATGTCCCTTTGGACCGCAGGCACATTTGTCTGACAACACGAAAACAAACGCTCATTGCTCCAGAAATACAACACAGATGTGACCTGTTGGTGGCGCTACATGAAGAGTCAACAGCATCATTAAGATTCACTGGTCGACTGCAGCAGAGCTGAAAGAGACTGAAGAAAGAAAAGTCACAACAGGAGAATAAAACCTGAAATATCTTCAGTAAACAGCTGCGACGCTGCTTCACTTTTCATCCAGCACGTAGAAGACACACACACACACAGAGTGGTTGATAACAAGGTGTGTGTGAGATTTGATTTTCTGAAGACTCAGCTGTGTGTGTGTGTTGTGTGTGTTGTGGAGGCTCTGCTGCTCACACGCTGATGAATAACTGACAGCTCAGTGAAGAAGAAGCTCAGCTGTTTTAAAGGTTAAAAGAAGATGAAGAAGGTGAAGAAGCAAAACAGACACGTGTCTGTGTGTGTGTTTGTGTGTGTCTGCGTCTGTGTGTGTATGTCTCTGTGAGTGTGTGTGTGTCTCTGGGTGTGTGTTTGCTCTGCGTGGTGTCAGTTGAGGTGAACTTATTTATCTCCGTCTGTTTCTTCCTGCTGACTCTGAGGGATGAATCCAATCAGCTGTTTGGTCTCTAAACCAGATCTTCAGCTTCAGTTGATCAATACTGTAAAGAAGTCAAATAAAAATCTGTCTGTTTATTAGAAATATGTATTTTTTTGTAGCCTTGGTTGGTTGTGGGTCTGTTGATTTTGTCTGTATCTGTTGATAACTCTCCTTGGAGGAGATTTGTGTTTTAGTCTGTTAGTCTGATGATGCCAGGCTTCTTTTTTTGTTTATTTCATTTTATCGATCATCTTCTGACCCACAGGATTTTTTCCAACTTGGGGTTGCTCACCACTGATTTAAAGGATCTATTGGCAGTGTATATTCCCCTGAAAATAAGAACCGTCCTGTTTTTGTTACCTCAAACTGAAGCGTTTTCACATGTCTCTACAGACGCCCAGAACAGACAAACCAAACCCATGGGTCGGCCCAGAGAGAGGGAAGCTGTGTGCGCCTTTATGCACGAGGCAGAGCAGCTCAACTTTATTTAATTCTGTTTCCTCTGGAGAGTTTCCTCTGTCATGTCAAGTTTGTCTTTACAGTTTCTAGTTTTCCTGTTTTAACGTCCCACAGTCTGCTGCAGTAACATCACAGCATGGAAACAAAACTGAAAACAGCCTCTCTGATCATTTGTAATTTGACTTTAATCAGTGATGCCCCACATCATTTAAAATGTTATATATCCGACAGAGACGGGCAGAGGTGCAGGTTGGGCTGATAAATCTGAGAAAATAACATGTTTTATTCAGTGGTGGGTGGATGATTCACACAGACGTGCAGACTCTGATTAATTCAGAGCCGATCTGGACACAAGTCATGTAACGTGGCGTTACTTGGATTAGTCCGATAGTAACTGTAGTATAATTACAGTTATTTGGTTCATTTATAGTTTGATGTTTCTTTATTTCACAATATCTTACTGACAGTATGAGTTTGGACATTTTTGTTGCCTCATAACTGCTGCAGAGCTGCATCAGTATGCTGATCAACACACCACACACACACACACACAGGGAGCTTATTATCATGACAGGTGTGTGTGTGTGTGTGTGTGTGTGTGTGGTGTGTGTGTGTGTGTGTGTGTGTGTGTGTTGTGTGTGTGTGTCTTGCTGCTCAATTCTTCATCTGTACTGTCCTTGACCTGATTGGTGTGGCCTTCTTCAGACAGCAACACACACACACACACTCCTGCTCCTTTTGACAGAGAGAGATAAAGAGTCCTGTACTCACACAGAGTGAGAGAGGCTCCTGATCAGGCTCTGTGATCTGGAGGTTGTCGGTTTGAATCCCACACTGACAACTTCTGACCCTCCAGGTGCTGCAGAGAGTCAAACTACAACCTGCTTATTATTCTACCACACACACACACACACACACACACCTCAGAGTCCCTTTTGAAGTTTATTAAAATGGTCTCCTCCCTCAGGTGATGCAGCGTCCTTGAGAGGACGATGAATGTGTTCCTGTTTCTGTCTCTGGCCTTGTTCTCCACAGTCTGTACCGTCCTGGACCTGTGTCGTCCTCTGGCTGCTCTGCAGGCAGGACGCTGCGTGATATCAGATACATGAGATCAGCCTGATATTGTCCAGACCCGACAGTCACGCTGCTTTTATCTCGCGTAGCCAAAGACAACAGTTGCTGTTTTTTTGGACAGTAGTGTCTGTCTGTTGGCTTTGGTCCAGACTGAAATATCTTTAATCTAATTGACCATTAAATGTGGAACTAGTCTCACAATATCAATCTGAGATCTCACCACCTCCTGATCATCTGGGATATCTGAATGTAAAAAAGCTGCTCGAACATCAGCAAGAACAGCAGCTAACAAACCCCAGCCTTTATGTTTTTCCACTGGCACATGACCTCTGCACGTCAACGCCCCAAAATGAAGACTTTGGATTGTTTCTGCTGTGTAGGGATATTTTATACTCTCCAGTTTGAACAACAAAAGCTGGACATTGTCCTCAGTCTCTACTGAGTGAAACGTCTTGAGATTGTGTGTTATAATTCACTGTAGCTTGTCTCATAGCTGCTAACTAGCTTATCTTACTGACTTTGATGATTCTGTGACACATTTGTGGTTTTAAGTGAAATATCTCAACAATTACAGTGACCATAGAGGGCATAAAACATGTAGGGCTGACACCTGCTGGTTGGTTTTTGGTTTGGTCATTGTGCTCTTCTCAGACTAACTGGTCATCGATGACAACGTGTGTGTGGATTTCACTGTGGGACTGCCGTATCTACAAGGGCCAGTAACACTTCAAGTTCACTGAGAGGTCAATTCTGGCTGTCTGTGACCTGACTTCAAACTCAGAAGCTGTACATTTTGCCTCTTTTGTGTTTTTTTTGTGTTTATTTTGTGTGTTTAATTCCACAGGCTGGGGCGCCGATGGACTAATGTTGTAATATTGAGGGACAGTCAAGAGAAACTGTGTGAACGTTAAGCTTCATTTGAAACAACTAAATAACAGGAGTAGTAGGTCAGCAAACACTGGTCAGATGGTGAAATACAGCAGGTATATCTACATGATAGATGACAGAAATACACTCATTAATGTGGGAAAAGGAAGCACAGGGACTCGATTAGTGCAGCGGACCTTCAGACGGGTCACCCAGCCAGACCAGCTGGACCGAAGAGAGCCACAGGAAGAGAGCCGGGATAAGAGCTAAGCTAACCAGGTTTAGACCTGAGACAGTGAGTCAGAGAGAGATGCATCGTTGTCGACCCTCTTTGATTCTTCATCGGCCCACATCCTCCTCCTCAAACCCCCACAGAACAAATGCAGATGCAGTGGATCTAACAAGTCTGTCTGGAGGGAAAGTTACTGCGGTTAGTTAGCTAGCATTAGTTAGCCAGACATGCTAATGTTAGAGCAGACGAAGACAGAGTTTAATCCATTCACCACGTGTGCTCTTGTGTTCCACATCTTTGAGAGACGACAAAAAACCGTCCAGACTCATGAAACCCCAAGTATCTCTCATAGAGCCTCCTGCACACCTTCAACAAGGAGAGAAAAGGAGACGACCTCATGAACTCTCCTCTAGCGCCACCATCAGGACCACCTTCATAGTTTTAGCTACACGATCCAAAAACAGACCTTTAACCTACATTTTAATCCTACTACTGACATAATAATGCTTAAACTAGTGTCATCTTGTCTTTTTATAGGATCTTCTCCTCTCTTCACTGTCGGTTTGCTGAAAGTTTAATATGAATATAACTCTGTATTCACAGTCATTACAAAGTTAATTAAATCAGATGAAAGTTGATTGAGCCTGTGGGGAAACTGGGTCGCTGCAGCAGCAGCAGCAGCAGCAGCAGCAGTCACAGGACACAACAACCAGACAAACAGAGTATAAATAGACACACGGTTACAGCAAAACAACATCATTTTAATACAACTGAAGAGGAGGGATTTAACAAACTGAACGAGAGGAAACAGACAGGAAGAGGATGAAATGTGATCTGCAGTTAGTAGATGAATCATTTGAACTATGAAAGTTAATTTAACTTAGATAATTTGAATTGAAAAATGCTGTTTTTGATCCTCATCTGTCTCCTGTTATGTGAACGTTTCTACTGCTGTCCTCTGCTGCTGTTTTATGGTCGTATTCTGGTGTACTGACGGCTGTACTACAAAGTGAGATTAATGCATTTATGAGGTATTTTGAGCCTAAATCCAGAGTTTCAGTCCACTTTCTCGTTGTGTTTAATTCATACAATGATAGTGTACAGTGACGCTGTTGTAGATGTCTGTTTTGATGCTGGATGAAGATGGGGACAGACACAAGTCTCATGCAGTCTTTCCACATGATTTGTTCTTGCAGAACATCACTTGCTCTTTATCTGAAATACTTCCAGAGAATGAATAATGATTCATTTTGAGGGACTGCCTCTTCTCTTTCTGCTCCAGACATTTGACTTCTGTTATGTTGTGTATCGCTCTTCTACTCTGGACGTCTGATGTGTTGCACCAACTGGTCTTTACTAAGCCTGGTCCTAACTGCTAAGTCAATCTTGAGTTGTTTTCACACCTGTCTTGTTTGGTCCAGACTTTCAGACTTTTCAGTTTGATCTTGTCCAAAATTAGAGGTGTGAGACCTCCCCCGTACCACGGTCCAGACCAAAAAGACAGACTTTGGTGCAGTGAAAAGAGGTGGTCACAGTCCAGATCAAACTGAACCACGCTTCAGTTTATTTCTAGTGTGATAACACTTTTTGGATGGTTCAGACCTTCAGACTAATTACAGGAAATTATGACAGGATATCATCAAAATAAAATGAGCCGCAGACTCTTTATAAAGAGTCAGCTGGAAAAAAATTGCAACACTTTTCATTTTGACTTTGGTGCTGCTGGTTGTAGAGACATAATGATGATAATGTGGTGACAATGATGTGAATCTGGTCATTCATGTCTCTCTATAAAGTCAGACTCCATCAGACAGACCAATCAGTGTCAAATGAAGGGAGACACAGTCCACGTAGGTGATGATGACAGGATGCAGGTATAACATGTAAAGTTCTTTAGTCGCTTGGAAAACTGTGATGTGAAACCAAAACTAACCAAACCAAATGAACAGTGTCTCAAAAAAGTGAAGCTTGGTTTCAGACTGTTAGACGTGAAAGCATCCTGAATCAGGACCAGTCTTTGGGATGGACTTTACATCAGTTGCACAAACCAGACTTTAGCCTAGTCTTTACTGTTTCTGGCCTTTGTAATGTGCATTCATGTGAATGTTCACGTGACTGTGGTTGTAGCCTGGCAGTGTGCGTTAGGCTGTCTTGTTAAAAATATTCTGCTGTCTTGGTAGTTTGTAGCTCCTGATTTCTAATTTACGGCAACATTATGGAGGATCAAAGATAAAGAAAAGGCAGCTTCATCTCACACTGAGAAAACACTGCTGAGCCGTCCAACATAATAAAAGTTATGAAGCAGTCTTCAGAGGCAGTGGAGCGTGCAGTTTTGAGAGTTGTTCACTGAGGAGAAACTCGATAAACTTTGTGAAACTCTGTCTGTGACAAATTCTTAATTATTTGGGTCTTCTTGTAAATTCTACAAATGCTATTTATTCTTATGTCTAATGTTCTGTCTGACTGAATATGATTCATTTCCCACCTTTCTTTCATTTCTCTCACAGTTCTGTTGAATAACTCGTCTCTTTTATTAATCAGTCTAGATTTTGACGTTACACCTGCTCCTGACTCGGCGTAAGTGATGGTGCAACCTGCAAAACTGTTAGGTTGGACTTAGGATGCCAAGTTAAGCCCGATTTAGCTAAGACCAGGTATAAGCCCTGATGGTGCAACGGCCCTGGGACATTTTTCCACAGACTGCTGCTGCTGCAGGGTGGCTGTCTGTTGGTTTGATATGCAGAGGAGTTTTCTACAAGCAGAGCTTTTTAAACATTAATATTTCAGTCGATCGTGTCCATTTAATTTTGTGAAGCCAAACACAGGATTGAGATTAATATTTGATTAATTATGCAGCCTGAGCCCACAGGCATACTTTTGTCCAATCAGAAGTTTGATGCAAAACCCTGGATTATTAGAGGGACAGTTTTTCCCTGGACTACAGGCTGTTCCTTCATTTAGATTTAGATGGAGATACTAGTTGTAGAGATGTCTGTCTTCTCTCCAATATAGTGGGACTAAATGACACTCAGGTTGTGCAGGGGCGTTCCCAGAGGGTGGGCCTGGGGGGCACTGGCCACCCCTGAAATCTGATTGGCCGCCCCAAGTGCCACCCTATTGTCCTCAAGTACGATTTAAGACATTTAAATATAAAGTACTGTCAGCAATAAGAGTAGATATTAGAAATGATAAATTAATGCTATTGTTTAATTATTTCTAGTAGCACCAACTTCATGCAACCCTGCACGAGTCTGCGCCCCACTTGGTCTGGACACGCCCCTGAGCTTGTGGTTCTCAAAGCACCAAAAAAAAAAAAAACATTTGAAAAATTAAAAACTTCCCCAAAATCCTGACCCGGTTACTGAAGATGATCCACAGACCCTGTTGTGAGCAGTAGAAAGAAAGAAACAAAAAGATGTTTACACTTGGTGAATTCAGTTTTTTATTCTGTTGTTATAAAATTAGTCTGATTATTGAAGTTTAAATTAAGCATCTTTAAAAATCTGATTTTTGAATCACGATCAGATTAATTTTAGGGTTTTTTAAACCTGACATATCCTGTTAGCTGCTTCTACAGCATTTTACTCCTGAGAGACTCGTTTCTTCTTCTTCCTTCTTTTTTCACCCCACCACTGCTCCCTACCTCTCCTCGCTTCATTGTGTCTGCTGCTGCTGCTCCTCCTCCTCCTCCTCCTCCTCCTCTCTGTATTTAACTGCAGTGGTTTATCTGCAGTATCTTTCTGTAAAAAAACTGTCGACCAGCTGCAGGTTTCAGCTTCTACTCTGAGAATTCATTTACATTCAGAGTCTTGTCTGCCTCATATTTTACATTTTAATGTTTTTTTTTTTTTCCTTCACATTCTGGTCAATCCACACTCGCTCTTATCTCCTGAGCCTCCAATAAGGTCAACAACATAAAACGCTTCATTTCCCACCGAGCGTGCACCCACCAGGCCACCGCGCTTCACAGTTATTTATTCTTTCTATCGTCTTCTGAGCGAAATAATGGACTGCAGCTCTGCTTTTTTTTTTTGCTCACACTAGCACATGATGTGAAAGTGCTCAGTAAGCATTAAACAGTCAGATTTCAGTCCAGCGCTGAGCTGATCTGATTGGTCCTCAGGCTGCAGGACAGAAAGTGTTTAAACCACACAGAGTTTAAATGTTGAGTGTTTGTCAGCTGAAACAGACCCACAGTCACTTAACCTGAACAGGACAGGGAGGCTGTAATGAAAGGCACTATACAGTTGCATTATGGGAAATGTAGGACCCATTGTTATGGGATGAAAAGTCAGGATCTCTCCACCTCTGTCGTGCAGATTTGGACCAATTTTCCAGTCTGCCCCTCATGAGTAAAACTACTTTATTGTAGTCAAGTACTAAATCTCTGGAGACAAACATGTTGATTCCATCAGACGTGTCGGCGTCATGTTCCATCCAGCAGCAGTGCTGCAGCGTGTTTCAGAACCGTCCCTTGGCTTTGCTACAAATACGTGTTGAGTCTAGTTTTGACTGAAGCGTTGATCTGATTGGTTGGAGTTATCCCGTGTTAGACATGATGGACAGACGGTTCATTCAATCACCTGCCAAGTGTTTTTTTTTAGTGCCTGCCCTTTTCCAAACAGTTTTTTACAGGACAGGACAGGACAGTTGGAGACTTTGTGCCTGAAAAAAGTGTGTGTTATATATGTGGAATACCACAAGTTGTGTGAGTCGTGTTCACTTCATGTTCTGTTACAGCTGCACCGTTTTCGTGTCTTGTTCATCATTTGAAACACAAACTTCAGTTTGTCACAATCTTTGGTCTTTGAAAACTGGTAAAATAGTAGAATAAATTGGGTTTGCATGATGTTTTGCTACAAAACACGGTCGGGTCCTGCAGAATTTAAACAGAGAAAAGATTTTATTAAAGTTGTATTTAAGACCTTATCATACTGCCTTGGGGACCCTAAATGTCCACTTTATTTCACAGCTGTTCTCTAAGGACACACACAGTTTGCTTGTAGCTTTTTTCTGCCGTGTTTCATTTTCTTTTCAGCCTGAATTTAAATCGAAAGGTGAAGTGACACATTTTCTATTTTGGTCAGTTGTTTTTTTCCAGCGTGAGTCGGTACGGTTTGTAACTGATGCGGCGGCAGCTGCTGTCACTGTAACTGACAGAAACTAACAAGCTGCTTGTAAAATCGGCTGAATGGAGAACCCCCCCCCCAGTGTGACAGATACACCGGCTGAAGGAAAAACAATCCACTGAAATAACAAATGTCAGGATGTTTCTCTGAGCTCGCTGCCGATTACAGCGAGACACGAGTCTCCAGTCCAGGTTTAATCAGATTTTTATCATCGTCATGGAGTAAACAAATATCAAGCTAAGATCCCAAGAAATGTGTTCATGAGAAAAAAACACACAGACATTAAAAAATCATGCTGGTTATGACCTGTCTGAATGAACTTTAAAGGTCTCACAGCGTTCCCTTTCACAATAAGAGTTCTTGATATTTTCAGACACTGTCCTCACCAGAGACAAAAACAACCTTTCTGCCACACAAGAATGTTGATATTGGACCTTTTTGCCAAAAAGTGAATGACCTACACAAGATTTCTGATTGCAATATCTGTGCATAATAAAAGTTAAAAAAACTCACAGTAATGGCTGATAAACTAAGGCTGAAGTTTGGAAACTGAAGATTGTGATTATCAAACTAAAATGGAAAAAGTCTGACATTTGATTTTGCTTCACACTTGGCGGCTGTATTTCTGAGGACCAAAGCAAGTGCAGTGTTGATTATGAACTCTGAGATACGAGATAATGGAGGAGCCCTGTTAACTGTGACACTGCAGAACGGCATGCTGGGTACAGCTTTCTGCTGCGCGCTACAAGAACTGGAGAAAGAGTCGCTCATGTATAATGCAACATGCGTAACTAAATAACTAAAGGCATGTTATTCATATGCCATTTGTTGAGACCAGGCAGAACCATAGGCCGTATATTAAATACTGGATGGAGCTTCTTTTTAATGTCCAGCAGGGGGCGACTCCACTGGTTGCAAATGTAAGTCTGATTGTATTGAGTCTTATGAGAAAATGAGGCGACTTCTCAGTTGATTTATGAGCTCAGTAAACAGTTTCCTGATGAGTTTATGGTCTCAAGCTCTAGTTTAAGTCTTCTTCAATACAACATGTGGTTCATTTGGTAGATTTTGGTCCCATTTAGAGTAAAATAGACCATAAAGCAGGATATGACTTAAGGCAGGGCTGCTGTCTGACTGGCAGGTCATTCTCAGTGAGTCTCTCCGGTGCAAAACACAGAACCCACCAAACTCTGATCAAACTGTCAAAGACAGTGCTGATCGAATGTGGATCAAGATTATGAAACAATATTGTCGTTTTCTCGCTTGAAATGTTTTCATAAACATAATTTAGTGACTGTTTATCTGTAATATGACAAACATCCTGAATACATCCTCGTGATCTCCATCATGTGGTCACCACTGAGTTTCTGGTCTGAAAAACTCAGATCAAACTGTCAAATTAGGCTGTTGATCAAACATGCACCAATATTCTGTTACTACATTGTCTATTTCACAGCTCAGATGTTTTTAGAAACATATTTTAGTTGTAATACGAGAAAGACCATCACCAGGCAGGCTGCCATTATTTCCTGCTGAACGAACAAGCCAAAAAGCACCGCCCACATCGCGGTACGTCATCCACCGGCTCCATGCAGCTCTCATTGGTACTGAGCGTGCTCTACCTGCAAAAAAACAAGATGGTGACCCCCATAATGCCAAAGTCTTAACATTAATTATTCTACTGTCTCTGTTTTATGACTTGTTGTACTGAAACACGATCAAATCATGTTGTGACGTCATTACGATCTCTGACTTTCAATGTCCGAGAGAAATGGGGTGCAGAATTTGAGCTTGGGGTTTGTTAAGTTCCTCCGACTCACCAAGTCAGAAATGTGACTTAAGGCGGAGTTCCAGTTGAAATTTCCATCTGAGAACTCCGAGAATACAACTTCTGCATTTAACGCACCACATGTAGTCGTACACAGCTGATCAGAAAACTCTCATATGAACCGTTTTTGTAACGATCATTTGGTCCTTTGATCCATGAGGACTGTGGCTGCTGGATTTGAGTTTTGTTTTGTGTTTGTTCCCTGAACGACTCACCAGCTCCTCCTTACAAGCTCAGATGCTGCAAACTGGTTCTACTGGACAGAGTTCAGTGATTTAATTTAAGTTACTGGAGACGAGCCCAGTCTGACACTGTGCCCACTGCTGCTGCTGCTGGAAACCAGTTCAAGACAGACTCAGACCAGCTTCCATCCAGCCCTCCGTCCCAAACAACAGCAGGAGATTACACAGAGAGCTGAGTGTCTGTGTGTGTGTGCATGTGTGTGTGCGGTGTGTGTGTGCGGTGTGTGCGTGTGTGCGTGTGTGTGTGTGTGTGTGTGTGTGTGTGTGCGTGTGCGTGTGCGCGTGCGCGTGCGTGTGTGTGCGTGTGTGTGTGTGTGGGTCTTAATTGAGGCTGCTTGCTGCTCTCAGATGCTGTGATGGTTTGGTTTTGTTTGATTGGTGAGTCATGTCGAGGGGAGGCTCTGGTCTGAATGGTGATGAGGGGACGATCTGAGCTGCTGTGTGTGTGTGTGTGTGTGTGTGTGTGTGTGTGTGTGCACTCTTAACTCTAGATTACATGGTTTTTGCATGTATGTGCATGTGTGCATATCCATGAATGTGTGTTACAACAAGCTGTGTGCTTCTTTGCAGATTCACAAGAGCACTTGTGTTTTGCATGTGCGTGTGCGTGTTGGATCAATAAGCTATCATAACAGAACAGTTGGCTGCCTGCATCAGCTCCCCGCAGACTGTTAGAGCACAACACACCCCTCTGAATCACTGTGTGTGTGTCTGCTGATGCAGATTAGTCTCCATCTCAGTTTCCTGTCCTCATCTATCCTCCACCCCTCCTCTTTGATTACTGCAACACTCACACACACACACGATAACAAACACAGTCATCATGTCTGTATTGAGTGGATCATTTATAGCTTATGTGTGCTGCTGAATATGCAAATCTTCAAAGCAGTGGTTTTTTTAAATCAGGGGCCCGGGGTCCTTCAGGGGCTCCAGGGAAATTCCAGGAGGTTCTTAACAAAGCTCCAATCATTCCTGAGGATGCAGAAGTCTTGGATAAGATTTCATTTATTTTCATTTAATTTAAGGGAAAAACAAATTAATCAACATTCCTGTACATGTGTGGTGTTGAGGCCTTTACAGCGAGGCAAATAAACGGCACGAAAGTGTGAATATTTCAGAGGTGAAACCTTCAAGCTCCACACAGTTTTGCAAATTAATTAAAAATAAATCGCAGAGCAGCAAAAAATGTGTAAACAGCATCAGTGCTGATGACCTTGGACCCCTTTTTACAGAATAAAAAAAAGAAAGAAACAACATACCTGAGTACAGCCGATATAGAGAAAGAAAGAAGAACTGAAACTGAACCACAGCTGCTTCACAGCGTATTTCAACACCGCTGCAACAGCTGGCACCAACAAAGAAGAAGCAAGGGAGTCATTTTAGAGAGCTGATTGATCCAGAGCAGCAGCTCGCTGAAGGTCAAATCTATTATATGATTTGTAAAGTGTTGACGTCGTCAACATGCAGTGATGCAAAACCTCAGAAGAATCAACCTGGGTCAGAAAAAACAACAACTTTATATTGCTCGATGAAACACTGATGTGGAAACTGCATTGAGTGGATACAGGTTCAAAAAATATTATTAATGTGCAGATGAATTACTTTCAGTTGCAGTCCTTTGGTCAGATCTTTTGATGATGCCTAAAATATACAGACAGATGAAAACAAGACACCATAAAGACAGTAACCAGGGTTGGACAACAGGTTTGAGTTTTCCATCCACCGCCATCAGTCCAACAACCAGCCAATGCCGACATATTCACACAGGTGCAAGCGGAGGGTTAACTATGCTACACATGCTACGTATGTTTGCAGTGTTCAACAAATAGACAAACATAACAAACAAAATGTCAAGAATAGGAATATTCTTACTCCTACTGTCCTTAAATAGAAAAATGCAACCGTAAACTTTCTGAGATCAAGATTCTCTCTTTCTGAAGTTCTGAAGTGAGATGAGCTCACCCTGTTAACTTAGTAGTTGTTGAAATAAATCCTAAATTTGCAGAGTTAGATGTGAAAACATTTTGGCTCCAGATTCTGTTTTCTTCTCTCTCGTTCTTCAGCCTGTGCAGCTGGATGAGAGTCTGTCCCTGAGCAGTGCTCTCACTTGTACTTGCATTAAATTAGCAAAATAAAATGACAGAAATTGCCAAAAACAAAAAAAACAAAACCCGAAACAACCAGAGATGGAGCAGTGCCAGAACAAAATGACTGGGTGAGCATGTGATGTTAGTGACGGTGCAGTAGGATCCGACAGCAGCAGCAGTGAAACACAGTGCAGGTGTTACAGGTCTGAGTTTGACCCCCGATGAACAGATTATACTGAAGCTGGGAAAAGCTGAAAACAGTCTTATATGTGCACAAAATGTTCCGTTTCAGCAGCAGTTTGCTTTAATTGTGAGAATGGCACTAATGATATGTTGATAACTGTGTTTACCTTCATTAAATCACCTGAAAACAACAGCAGGCTGCTGCAGTAGAACTGTACAGACGTGCACACATCAGACTGGCTGGAATAACCTCTCCAACTTTCTCTTTGACAAAAGTAGCTCATGTTTCATCCTTGAAACACGTCGCAGTACAAACGCTGTTGTTTAACATTAATTATTAAACTATGTGAACATGTACGAGGTGAGATACATTAAAATTATTGCTTAAATAGCATCAGTCTGGTGTAATCCTCATAGATATTTTTTATTTCTGTTATTAGTGTAAGTAGCTGATACTCCATCTGTCTTTGGGTCCAGATTTGTGGTGATGTGTTCATGTCGTGATGCTCTGATCCGTCCACACATTTCCTGAGCTAAAGCTCTGCTGAGCTGCTGTTATCATGTTTAGCTGTGCTTGATTGGCTGTTTCAGAGCAATGAGGTCAGTGATGTGAATATTTAATAATCACCACACCTGCTGATCTATATTCACCTGCACCCAGCCTTTTGCACATTGTGCTGTTGCACATACATGAACCAGAATAGAAGATGTGCATGGAAACAATCTGTGTGCCATGAAATATATCCCCAAAGGAAGGGGAACTGCAGACACCACAGCTGCGTGACCTACCTCGCCTTGTACTCGGTGTTTATTCTTCACATTTTAACTGAGGGTACAATGCATCCTTTTGCACCCTTGTAGAACAATAAAATAAACATTCTCAAGTCAGTACAAAAGCCGTGCAGCGCAACAGGGAGCAGCTGATTTACTGCAACGGTATCCACTATTTAGTACAAGCAAGCACCAGGGAGCAGCAACGCTCAGCCAACAAATACTGATATTTTTGACACAGCAGACGTGCAAAGCAGCAATAAACAATTGGGCATAAATAACAATCATAATGGAGATCAAAATAAACTGAAGATACCCCGTGCTCAGCGGCGTGTTTCTCCACTGGGTGTCTGCTGCTGCAAAGTAAAACACAGCAAACCAAAAACACCAAAGTTCCAACACAGCAGGATACAAGGATGACACTATTTTTAATCCTAAGATTACAGTAAAAACCTGAAAGTTTCAGACTGGATCAGTGTCGATGCACAGAGCGAATCTGATGGAGAAGTTATTAAGAGTGTGGTACTGCAGATTTGCTCTCTTAAGTTTCCTGAAGAAATACAAATGTTTCTGAGCCTTCTTTACCAGGGTGGAGGTGTGTGACATCCATGACTGATTCTCTGGGATGTTGACTCCCAGGAACAACTTCAGATCCACTGATGTAGACAGCGCAGTGCATCTTTGTCTCCATGGTTTTGCTGATGTTGAGCAGCAGGTTGTTTTCTGTGCACAGTTCTGAAAAACTGTCGATTTCCTCCTGAGGTCTTATTGTCATCTGCAAACTTCACAACAGAGTTTCTCTCCATGTCGGAAGATGCAGTCATGGGTGTAGAGTGTGAACAGGAGGGGGGCTGAGCACACAGCCCTGTGGGGCTCCGGTGTTCAGCACTACGGTGGAGGAGGTGAAGTATCAGGGGTCTATTTGTGAGGAAGTCCAAGGCCAGTGTTCAGTCAGCCGATCAGCTTCATTGGTTAGATGGTGAGTCCTTCTCATTTGGCTTCCCTCTTATCTACAACAAGGTTTGAAAGATTTGCGAGGAGTTTTAAGTGATTGTTAGTGGTTTCTAGATCAATGAAGGGGTGATCAAGGAAGACTGAGGAAGTTTGGCTTCTCCTGATGATGGCGAGGTGGTCTTGATTCATGACACTGTGAGTTCAGAAGGCTGCCAAGATAATTGTAAGGATCCAATTTCCTGTTTTCTCTGAATTTCCAGGGATCCTTCAAGGAAACGTCTGACTGTTCTTGTTTCTTGACCCATCAGACGTCTTTCTAGATGTTTGTTTGTATTGTTTTCCTGTGAGAAACATATTTTTAAAAAGTCAGAAAAACAGCTTCCTGATGATTCATCTTCCAGTGGATCCAAAAGGGTGTTTAAAGAGTTTATTGAGCTGAAGAAGAAGAATTTTCTCAACACATAAAGGAACATTTAATCCTTCAGTTTATTACAAATATTCAACATCAACATGTGAAATCTATAATGTGAAAAGTAACTAGTAACTAAAAATATCAGACAAATGTAGAACAACATGCCCCCAGTTTGGAGAAGTAGCAGGTGTACTGGTGTAGGAAGCTAATAAATTTATATCAGTTTAAGTGTACGCTATATTTAGAATATTTTCACCACTTCACTTTTCTGACAGAAAACTGCTGTTATATCAGACAAATATCAGTCTCCAAATCAACCAAACTCCATTGATAAAATCAATAATTTTAGCTCACAGAACACAGGAGTTGTTTGTCTGCTACTGCCTCCATCTGTTAGTGTGTTTTGTGGTTTTTGTTTTGTTTTTTGAATGAATTTGTGAATTTGGTGAATCTGAACTAACTTTTTAAAACACAGACGTCCTACAATAACACCAACAAACTAACAGATGGAGGCAGCAGCAGACCAACAACTCCTGTGTTCTGTGAGCTAAAATTACTGATTTTGTCAGTGGAGTTTGGTGGGTTTGGAGAAAGTCCTATCTGGCTCATGTAACAGTGATTTTCCATCAGAAAAGTCTGACAGCAGTGTGAAGTGGTTGTTAAAGTTGTTATGAACCAGAATCCTTTAAGCAAAGTGTTCAGTGATTAAAATGACAAGTATTTATTGATTGATCTTTGATTTGATTGATTTTATAGACTCATCTTGATGAGGCAGTAATGAATCTGTGTGTGTGCGTGTGTGCATGTGCGTGTGCGTGCGTGCGTGCATGTGTGTAACAGGAGGAGCGTTGGCATTGAGCGAGGAGGAAAAATAGATTTGGATGGAGTGAGAAAGATGGATGAGAGAGAGGGGAGAGGCAGGAGGAGGAGGAGGAGAGATGATGATGAGGGAGAGAGAGGGAGAGAGAGAGAGTAGAACAGAGCTGTCGGTCGGTCGCTCTCTGCTTCAGTATCACAGCAGCTGGCTCACACACACACCTCTCACACACATCTCGCTCTCTGGATATCTCTCTGGAGCGTTACAGCGTACCTGAAACTGAGACGACACACACTCTCACACACACACTCACACTCAGCGGTACATGTGGATTTATCTCGGTGTGTGTGAAGACTGAAGTATGGACGATGTTGCCGCCGGGTTAGTACGCTCTTTCACTCTGTGTGTGTGTGTGTGTGTGTGTGTGTGTGTGTGTGAGTGTGAGAGAGAGAGAGAGTGTGTCGGTCATGGCTTCTGTAAGAACAGCTGAGTTATGAGACGGCTAAATGTGTGTGTGTCTGTGTGTGTTTGAATATACTGAATCCAGGTAGAGGTCACCTTTAACCTGCTCGTCTCAACACACACACACACACACACACACACACACACACACAAACAGGTGGTACAGACTCCTATACATCACATCAGGGTTATGCTGCATTGTTTCAGTGTGTGTGTGTGCGCGCGCACGTGTGTGTGTGTGTGTGTGCAGTGAGACAGCAAACAGCCTGTCATGATTCATTCAGCTGTGCAGGTCAAGGTGTTTTCAGTGTGTGTGACTGTGAGTGTGTGAGTGTGTGTAGCTGGTGATGACTAGCGCAGATTGACTTGGCGGGCTCCCCGGGTGACGCTGCATCACTCATTCAGTCTCCTGACACACACACACACACACACACACACACTGATCATACATGTCTCTGTGTCTCAGTTCAAAGTGACATATTTGCGTCTTTATTTGTGTGATAAGAAATAATAGTAATAATAATAATAATAATAATAATAATAATTAATAGTTTGTGCTTTCTAATGGGGCTGAACAATTAATTTAAATTTTGACAAAATCACAATTTTCTAATGACAGGAGGAGCAATATTTGATAAAGTGTTTGTCAGATGATTGTGGCGCTGCAGAGACGTGATGGTCAACACATCAGATTCTACAGACTTAAGATCTTTGTAGGGCTGCAAATAATGATTATTTTCATCATCAATTAATCTGTCAATCATTTTTAAGATTAATCAATTAGTTGTTTGGTCCATAAAATGTCAGAAAATGGTGAAAAATTGATCCTTTCACAATCTTGTCAATTGAAAACAAGGTCCAAACGTGAAAACAGGCAGAGCACACGGACTGTTTTCAGTGTGAATGAAAAGGAATAAAAACTCCATTATTCATAAATTATTCTTAAAAAAAACACAAACAAACAAAAACTAGTTGAGTCATCATTAATAAAACTGGCAACTGATCAGGAGTAACTTACTTTGACCTACAGTTGAACGTTGGTTAAATTCTGCTGACAAAAACATGTTTCATAATTTTAAAATTGTATTTTAAGGACATAATCTAAATAAATGTAATCTAGTAATCCTTGACAATGTAACTATGCTACTTTTTGTAATCTGATTGGGTAATCCCAGTTACATGTGCTTTGTTACTCTCTAACCTGAATGTTTTCATTAGTGTTTAATCACCTGAAAATAAGAATTGTTGTGTTTTTGTTGCCTTAGAATGACTCCTTTATATCTACAGAGGGAGCAGCTCCTCTTCCATGTAGAACCTCCATGTTTCTACAGGAGCCCAGAAGGACAAACCAAACACTGACTGTAGATACAGAGGCTACATTTCAGTACGTACTGTGACTGCCCTCACAAAGTACATCCTGCTGCATGCAGAATACATACAACTAGGACGTCCTATTTCCTCGTAACATTGGGACTTGACCTTTGACCCTCGTGCTCATACACCCACCACAAAGGATTATGGGTCAGAACAGCAGACTGCAAAATGCATCTGGATGCAGTAGAACATCCTGGTATTTTTAGCTGCATTTGACACAGTAATCTTCTGGAATATTAAACGGTACAGTACTATGGGTCCTGGAACACACCCAGACTTTGGCATTTCTTTACAAGTTTAGCCAAATCAAGTCAACTTTTATTTGTATCGCCCAAAATCACAATTTGTCTCAGTTGGCATCGTACAGTGTGCAACACCTGCTGTCCTGTAAACTCTCAAAAGAATAAGAAAAAATCTCCCAAAAACCCTTTCAAGAGGGAAAAAATGACAGAAACCTCAGGGATCCTCCTCTCAGGACGGACAGATGTGCAGTCGATGTTGTGTGTGTGCAGAACAGAACACAGACAGACAACAGACAGTTTGTAATACATAGAATTGTATATGACAAGAATGTGAGTCCATGTTCTTGTCAAACAACATCTGGTGAACAGGAGGGTTGACGGACGAATCTGCCAGAGCAAATAAAACGTGCTCACACATTCGTCTGGTTCCCAGGACAGAAATCTGAATCAGTTTAACAACTTAATCTGCCATCACTCTCAGTTTACTGTTTGTTTGTAGGCAGATGTGCTGCAGGACGGTTTGTGTTGTTTTTTCACATAAGCTTCACATCCTCATGTCGCTCCAGTCCAGCCAATCATTGTCACATTACAGAGCTTTTTCCCAGCAGACATGTTGACTCGTCATAGCAGGAAAAGCAGAGGTGGAACTGATGACATTAAAATCTCCTGCATCTCATTTAGTTGAGGAGATTCCAGACTCCGGTGCTGTGCATGCTGCCTCACTGGCACGTTTTATCACTGGGACACCTGATGGAACCGAGCCATTGTTAATGAAATTTGTTCCACCTGTGCTTTTCCTGCCAACATGTCTG